>JAKZJZ010002001.1:0-21627 GCA_022702705.1 Papilionanthe hookeriana x Papilionanthe teres
AATCGGGATCCACCTTTTAGAAATTCAAACCACTTCTTAACTCCCCGCAAACTCCACAAACTCGACTATAGACCCCTAATCACCTAGAGGGTTGAAATCAAATGCGGAAGTTTAAAGGATGAGTTCCTATAGACTCTTCGCCTTAGACCGCCCCGCGGTGGCCCTGGTCCGGTGGAAGGGCCGACTTACACATACACTACACCTATGCACTACACTTTCACACACCTCCTAAAACACACCCTTACCTAACTTGACTTCCCGACTCATGTAGGTGATTCACATGGATGGTCCTTAACCCCTAAGCCTCCGCAGCAGGGTTGTGAACAACACAAGTGAATGCCTCAAATGAGTCCCTTCATGGCTCATGTGGGCTTGATATGGCTTCATGGCTCAACAAAAATGATTTCATTCCACTTACATCCACCCAATCTTCAATTTTCCAAATTTTCAATTTTTGACCCCGGACCCTACACCCACCAACTCTACCAAATGCCCTCGAAACTACCCAAATTTCTCAAAAATTCCCAAATTACCCAAAATTCTCCAAAATCAATCCCAAACATTCCCACATCACTCAAACTGATCATCCATATCCAAAAATATCAAAAATCCCAAAATACCCCCCAATACCTTCCAAATACCCAAAATACCCCTTTTGACCCAAAAATCCAAAAATTCAGAAAATTCCCAGAAAATTCCAGAAAATCCCAAATATTCCCAATTTCATTTTGTCCAACTACACCATGGGCCAATTTTGTCAATTTACCCCACTTTTGTCAAAACCCCCAATTCGACCCATTTTAACCCAAAGTAAACCCAATGTCAAACCAAATCTACCCAATTGATCCCAATTCTGGTCCAATTCAATTCTAAACTTCAATTCAACATCCCCAACACCAATCTAGACCAAAGACAAGCTTAATTTGATTGAAATTTGGGTCCAATTTCACTTTTGGCCTTAAAGCCCAATTTGGACCTATGACCCAAACCTAACCCAAATTCACCCAATTCAACTCCAATTAACCCCAAATCTTTTCTAAACCTTTCTTAACATCCCCATAAACAAAACACTAACATGATTTGCCCAAAACTTTGATCCAAACCCTACTCAAGTTCAACCCAAAGCTAAAAGGCCCAATTTCGACCTAAACCCAAACCTAGCCCAAATGAGCCCAAATCCCAAAATCAAAACCCAACCAAAGCCAAAACCTCTTTGAAACACTCCCATAAACATTTCCCAACATTAATTTTACATCAATTTCAACCCTAGCCCAACATTGGCCCATGCTAGCCCATTTTGGCCCACCTTAGCCTCTTTACCAAAAAGCCCATATCCAATCCAATTCAAACCCAAATCACCTCAAATTTGTTTCAAACCACTCATGACACATCCCTAAACCAAACTCAACAATTATTTGGCCCAAGCCTTTACCAAAATTTCATCCCAAAATCCATTTTAAAATTCAAAAGCCCACTTTCCTAAACCATTTAAAAGCCCATCTAAAACCATTTCAATGAGCCCAAAATCTACCCTAAAGCCCACATGACATTTCCATTTGCCATCCACTTAATCAAAGCCATTACCTAAGTCCTAAATCCATCATCAAATCATTCCAAATCAAGTTCCATACAAATTTCCATCAAATTACCAAAAAATTCCTAAAATCCATTTTCATGAAATCGACCAAGCTTTCCCCAAGCCAAAAGTGAGCCATGAAGCCATGCATGAGCCACATGTGAGCCATGAGAGCCTCGGACACTCCACCATGCCATATTGGGTAGGAAGGAGGGCCCCTTTCCTTAATCCCTAAAGCTCATTAGCCTTAATCATGATTCACCTAAACCTAAATTTAATCCAAATATATTTGGACTGGAGACTTCTCCATGCCAAACCAGCTCGATCCATTTGATCCCCCACAAAGACCCAAGGCCACCTCAAGGGTGCACCAAGCCCAAATGGGTGAGTTGACCCATTTAGACCCAAAACTAGCCATGCCCCATTCTACTTCGGATCAAAGCCTTTACACTCGGCCATTGCCAATCGCTTGCACAAACACCCAACCCCGGCCCACCCGACCTCGAGGGTGACCCATGCTCGGCCGGCCGGCCACCCGGCCGCCGGAAAACGCCATGCCCGAGACCTCGGGAGTGAGCCAACTTTGGAATTCCACCTCGCCGAGCCGCCCCATGCCCAATGGCCACCATGGCCGTTCTTCCCATGACCGAAGCAAACTGATCCCAACCCTCGGTCACCCCCGGGAGAGCCTCCACCATGCCTATTTAAACACCACCCCCTCTCGGCCATGAGAGGAGAGTTGCACAAACCTTCGCCAAAACTCGCCAAAATTGTTCCGTACCCCTCCTCCTACACAGCAGCACTCGATCCCCAAGGAGATCCCCCGCCATTTCTCTCTCGCGAGCTTAATTTCGCAGTCGAAATCCAAGCCCAAAACCAGGACACTTCCCCACAAAGAACCAATCCCCAAATCGATTAGTCCTACACCTTCACTCGCACCAAGGGAAGGTGTCCACCAAGAAAAGCCCCATCTCCAGAGCCACCCAGCCTGCTCCGTACCCAAGCTTTGTGATCACCTGTGGTCGAAGTTCAACCTGCGACAATTCACTGCACTCAGAGACTTCATCCGGAGCTTGCGCAGATCCAATCGAAGGTGCAACAACTCTCGCATCGAAGCTTCACTTCTCTCGAGCAAAGGTATGAGCTAGTTCTTCATCCCGAGCTTCCGGAGATTCTCCATTTCAAATGCCTTAATTTCAATGCATGTTTACCGTATGGATGTGTTCGTCTCTTCAAGACGAATCCATGCAGCATAAGAACACGAAAATCCATCGAGAATCGAGCGAGTTCTGTAGGTTGAGTGTGGACGGTCACGGATCGCACCCGCCATGCGACGATGAACGGATGCCGTCCATTTAATACACGCGCGGACGGACGGCTCGGACGGCGTCGGACCGAGAGACGGTACGAGAACCGCGGGGCCCGGTTGCCGACTCGATGGCGGCGTCGAATGGGAGCGCGCCACGCGGCGTTTCGGAGCCGCCGAGGTCGACGCGGCGCCGCGTGGATAAGTAGATAAATAGGGTATTTTCTATTTATTTTAATTCCCGTAACTTTAAAAATCCATATCTTTGTGTAGAAAAATCACAAAAATAAAATAAAAATACCCCTCGCTCAAATGAATCGTAGGAGAATAATGTGGAAAAGAAATTAATTAATTTTGTCCAGTATTTTATTTTTAATTAATTATTTACTCCCCGCATTGTTTTAATTCTCCATGCATGTATACAATTCACCATGGCATGAGACCATAGTGCTTAAGCCTCTGAACTTGGGAACATTCCCTGAATTTTCCAAGGTCGAGGCCATCTCTGTGAAAAGTTATTGATTTTTCAAATGCATGTTGCCGTTTTAAGTATTTTAATTTCAAAAATTAGCATGTTGTGAAATAAATTCTAGGAAAATTTGGTGATGTTCCTTATGACCAGAGAACCTTAGGAAAAATAGGATTCGAGTTAATTCACTTAGATTAACCCTAATCGGCTTAAACACCCAAAATAGGTCTCTAATTAATTAGAGTTAACCATAGATCAAATTGACTTGAAATCAATTCTCCACTGACCTTTAGGATCAGAGGAATCCATCATAAAAATTTGAGGTCAATCGGACTTCGTTAGCCCCACTAATCGGGTTGATTAAGCCACTTAGCCATTTTAAACTTTAAAAATTCATAACTTTCAAAATATCTTTCAAAAATTCACCAAATTGGTTTTGGAGTCTCTCTGATATCAGGGGAGTTTAAGAAAATTAAAATTTCAATTTTCTAAAAAAGTTGATTTTTAATATTATTTTAATATTTTTAATAATTAAAAAATGATAAAAATCACAAAAATAATAAAATTCACCAAAATGTCATATTTTGAATTTTAATCACTTAGGAACAAGTCCCATATTTTTCCTAGGTCTATTTAGTGAGATATTAATTTTTAAAGCTCAAGGGTAATTTTAAAATTAAAAAATGTATTTTCTAGCATTTTCACCAAAATAATTATAATAAATCAAAGAAAAATCAGAAAATTGCAAAGTTTGGTTCTCTGGAATCCTTGATATCAGAGAGAATTTTAAAAATTATAAAACTTATTTTTCAACATTTATTTTATTTTTAAATTAATTAATACTCCAGAATTTAAAATAATTCTAATAAATAAAATATAATTCAAAAAATTACAAAATTTGGTCCAAGTGGTCCTCTGGTCATTAGGAATGTCCCCTAATTTTCTTAAGGACAGAAACTTTCCCTTGGTCATGTTATTGAATTTTCCTTGGAAATTTCTCTTTTCTACAAAAAATAATTATATAAATAAATTAAATACAGAAAAATCACATTTTCTCCTCTCATGTCTTCATTGACACATAAGTGAAGTCACATAAAAATTTCAAGTTCATTCGAGTTCAATTTAGTGAGTTATGAAATTATTAGGCTTAAAGGGCAAAATGGTAATTAAAATTTTAATCCTTTAATTAAAACTTTAGGTTTAATAAAAAATTAACAAGTAAAATATTTGATCCTAATCTGATTTGGATGATTGAAATTAAATAATCAAAGGGTAGAAACCCATTAAGCAATTTAAAATGATTAAACTTTAATTAAATAATTAATCGAATTCGAAGAATAATAAATTTGGAATTATTAAAATAAGGATATTATTAGGAAGAGATTTATCCTTTAATTTAAAAATCCCTAAATTAATCATCTCATTAATACTCAACTCTTAATTAAAATGATAACTCAAATTTAAAATATTAAAAGACTTAATCATTAAATTAAATTAAATCATTAAACTTTTTTTAAAAATTTTCAACTAAATTAAATTAAATTAAGATTAAAAGTCGAATTAAATAAAATTAAATTAAGTTAAATTAAATAAACAAATTAAATCAAATTAAATGAATTAAATACATTAAATTAAATAAATAAATAAAATTAAATTAAGTTAAATAAAATTAAATAAACAAATTAAATTAAATTAAAATTAAATTAAAATTAAATTAAATTAAATTAAATTAAATTAAATTAAATTAAATTAAATTAAAATTAAATTAAATTAAACTAAAATTAAATTAAATTAAATTAAGAAATTAAATCAAATAAATTAAATCGAATTAAATTAAATCAAATCAAATTAAATTAAATAAATTAAATTAAAATAAATTAAATTAAATTAAATTAAGTTAAATTAAATAACCTCACTTAAGACATGAAGAAATAAATCTAAAATAACTCGAACACTATTCCAAACTTAAATCATTAATTTGAACTTAAATTTGATCACAAATCATTAAATATCATTTCGCCTCTTAGGAGCCTTAGTTATCATAACTCCTAAGTAGTAACATTAAAATGAAATGTTACTTCACTTATGTGACATTCAAATGTCCTAGTTCACCGAGCAAGTTAACAAAACTCGAAAACCTCGGACGATTGATTCATTTACACAATTAAATTCATTTCGACTCAAAACAATCCTAGAAATATCGAAAAGATGTTTAAGATTTTTCTTAAGCACTTACTCAATATGATAGGATATTTACAAGAACAATCGAACTTAATCGTTCTTCGATGAAGAAAATCGTCTTCAAACTAAAAACACAGAGAACCTAGACGTCATAGGAAATGACTAGCCATAGGATTAGGAACTTGGTAGAAAACCAAAACCTTTCCCTTAGCTTTACCTAGGAACTTGCTTAAATATTCTAACCGTGTTTTAAGTGCAACTGGGATGACGGGAAGACCCTCCATGTACGCTTTTATTTTATTGCAGCTTATTTTATCGCAAATGCACTTTATTTTTCTTGCATGATAAACAACAGTTGCATGAAAACCGACACCTTTAGGACATAAACCAAAACCGAAACCCATAACTAAATTAAAAGACATTACAAGATAAAATTCACCTCCACAACATTCCAAAATATAAGACAACTCAAAATTTAATCACAAACAGTAACAACAAAACTACAACTACAACTAAATTAAAACGTCTCATCGAATGATCGTGAATACCTCGGATGATGTAACCCACGTGTTGCTAACGGGATTTCCCACGGTCTAAATGAAAGTGCGGAACTCATTTAGTCGAGTTTAGCAAATTCATCCGGACTAAGTGAATTCGATGAAAATAACTGTGCCGGGATGACGGAACCGCGGGATCTTAATCGGTCTCGTTTAATCAACTTTAAGATCCGTTTTAATTAAAACACAAAAAACACGTGGAAATTAAGACTTCTCTAAACCAAGACACTTCTCTCATCTCTTGATTTATGATTTCTAAAACTAAACCTCTCGCAACAACAAGGAGCTCGGAGCATGATGGGCAAGCACGGCCATCGTCGTCACAGAAACTCGAACCTACTTCAAAGAAACTTTCTTAGAATTAAATAACAAAGCCATAGGACTTCGAGGTAGTTCGCCTAGCGCAACATAAATCCTCAACTCTTCGTTAGGCATTTGCATTGCAAATTAAGCCCTAACCGGTCTTAGGATTCCGAGGTAGTCGTCCGATACGACATAAACCCTCATATCTTCTAGTGCAATTTGTATGATTCTATCATATAAATATAAGCCCTAATTAACTAAAATCGGCAAGATTAAAACATTAAATAAACATTAGGACTTTCCTAAATCCAAGCCAAACAATAGATAGTCGGGAAATTACCGAAGTTCGCTTCGAATCCGTAATTACTCCTACTTTTCTCCCTTCGGATTCCCAAAATAAAATGTTCCAAATTTGATCCATTCCCTATCGAAATTCCAAAATCCAACCTTTCGAAAACCTTAAACTTTCAAATTCCTGAGAGCAGAACTATCGATTATTATCGAGAGTTTTCTTAGGTGATTCCCGTCACTTAAGATGTAATTAACTATATGGGCTTGCCCTTATAGGGAACTTTAAGAACCTGTGTAATATAAACCCCGTTTAATGTTTTCATATTAAGCAAGTGGAATTTGTCGGCTTATAAAATTGGTTCGCAGTACCAAACGGATGTCACAAATCCTCTAGTTTATTTAACCGAGCCCCACCATCAAGCGGTGTGTCTATCCTTAGGATAGATACACAAGCTTGTGGTGCGGTGCTCGTTCATGTAAACTATTCGGGATGTGAGATCGGCTTGATTTCATATCTTAAAACTTTCAAATTTAAAATTATTTTCAAAATCAAATAGTACTTTCTAAACCATATATATATTTAAATTAAATTTAAAATACGCCGACATATTTCCGTAGCGACCCCCTTTTCAAAATAAAACACACAACCTAAAAAAAAATGCCGACATATTTCCGGCGACTCCACTGTGGAATAGTTCCTCTCTCCATTTTAATCAAATAGTTTCCGTTTTCAAAAATCGGTAGTGTATCCATGTCCCTAATGGATCAAACTACCCTTCTTTCCGTTGGAATACTATGTTCATTTCTACCTCGAACAAGTATAACCAACATTCTCTCGGATTTAGGAGCCACCGTTTAGACACCCCTAAACGCAGAGGTTCCGAGATCCTTTTACCTCATTTCCGAGGTGGGGCGGACCCCCAACAGGTGTTAGTTTAGGAGTGATCCTTCGGGTCGAGAAGTCTTCGCTTAAGACTCTCTTTTCCTTTCCAACTCCGATTCAGATTCCTTACCTTCTCTACACCTTTCAACACCCCGTTCTAAATAAACAAACCTTTTAATAAGTGATTCCTTCTTATAAATACATGAACATGAATGAGTTCGACTCTTTTCGATTCCTTTCTTTTCGTCCTAAAGAAAAGAAGCATAACTCGGGACCGACAACCTGAATCTACCCCGCAGAAATGGAAGCCCCGAAACCGATTTTTTCCTTCACCAATGGACCGGACTCGCCGTCTATAAGGATGAGTTGCCCGACAATGGAATCATCCGATTTGGACAAGGATTTGAAAACACGAACGTCAAGGTCACCAACGTCTCCCTCTTCGCACCGATGAACAAGGTATCCGAAGCCGAAGAGCCGCCGCTCGAGTTCAACCTTAGGTCAACCCAAGAATTCCCTCCTCTCGCAAAGGATCCCGACTAAGAGGAGTACCGATGTCCACAGAGGACCGTTCTTTCTACCCCCACCTGGTCTAGTTGTTTCCGCACCCGCCCCGACTTTTGCCAAATCAAAGGGGAAAGAAATCCAAGATTATGATGGACCCGTTACCGTGGAGGGTACAGATCTTCCCGTAAGACCTTCTCGTTTTCGAGATCGGGTCCAGCTTCAAGAATTCCGTCACTAACAAAGACCCGCAGAAGAAACAAATGTATGATCGCTAAAGAAGCCGTAGCCGCCGAAATTGCTTTCCTAGAAGAAATTCCGTAACCGCCGAATATACACCGCCGCCCGAATACATACCACCGTTGGGAGGAAGCAGATTTCATCCCCTCTCCGCCGCGAAGATGAAGAAAACATTCGCAAAATTGTCGCCACATTACCACAGCCCGCATATTACAACGATAGCCGCAAGAAAAGAACTAGAACTACGCCGTTTGCTTCGACCGCAAACTTTGGTAGAAAAGTTAGCGAAGAAGGAAAACCGCCCCGTATCGAAATTCTACGGAGGATAGGACGGGTGCCGATCAAATCCCGTCTCGGGCCCCGAGTAGAACCCGCCATCATGACGAAAAGCCAAGTAAAAGAATGAAGGCTAGTCCGCCCGTTGTCGTCTCGTGATTGACGGACTAGGAGGATACCACCTTCCAAGCATTTGGCCGACTGCACCATCCGGTCCTAGCACCTTCCGCCGCCGAAGGATGGTATGGCGTCCCACTATCTGGGCAATCGAGATCGAAACAAGCAACCCGAGAAAGAAAGTCTTGCCAGAGACTCGAATCGAAGAAAGTGCTACCGCGATGAAGGGGACTCGTGAGAAGGAGACCCGGCAGCCTATCGCACGACAACCACGAAGACACACAGTAAAGCCCCGCTAGAAGATGCCATGGAAAAGCCGAGAACCGATATCCGACGGTTGGCAAAAGAAAGAGAAGAAAAGTTCGGAGATGAGATCGATTCATCGGAATTTATGGACGACGAATACGCGTAAATCAACATGGTTGAGACACGAGCTTCATCGCCTTCGCAAGGTGCTCCCGCAACTCGCGTAAAGAGAGGAGCCGTAACCGATGAGAAGGCAACTTCAAGAGAAAGACGACACGATCGCTCAAATGGCAAAAAGGATGGAAGAGATGGCCGTAGCTCCGGCCACTCTCCGCAGTCAAGTACAACCACATGGAGAAACACCCCCGGAGGTTATTCACATCGTAGACGGAGGAAAGGAGATTACGTCCGTCAATGGGGATGATCACTAAAAAAGGATACAACACAAAGTATGATTCCCGAAAAGGATATCAAGAACTCAGTGGAACAACAGGTGCGAGAAGCCTTAGCACAATCAAAGAGCGGGACATCCATTCGGACGGGTAGACCTTACCCCGAAGAATTCGACGCCGTCCAATACCCGAAAGGCTTCGTACCACCTCTCGTTTAAGACCTTCGATGGAACCGGAACCCTCGACAAGATGTAGCACACTTTCGTGCCGCCTGTTGCAATGCCGGCGGGAGCGATGCATTACTCTTCCGACGAGCTCGTCGAGCATTCGTCGAGAATCGCCTTCGACCGGTATGCGAATTACCAAACGGTTCGGCTAAGACGTTCTCGCAGCTAGAGAACCTCTTCATCAAGCGATTCGCCGGAGCTCAAGCACCACATCACTATAGGTGATTTAGTGGTAGAGAAGCGTAAGCCGAATGAAACTTTGGTGGATTACATACTCCGATGGAGGAACTTAAGTATGAAGTGTGAACCACAACCGCAAGAACAACATGCAAGTCCGCATTTTGCTAAAAAGCATCCATGGCCCGATAGCACTTCTCCTCAAGGGATTTACTATTAAGACTTTCGAGAAGTTGTTAAGCAAGGCCGGAAGCTTGCAAGAAGAGGCGAAGCAATTAAGTTTCACCGACAAGACGTATAAACAAAAGCCCGTAAAGACTTTTGAAAAGAAATCCGGATCGTCGCAAGCAGCTTGACAAAGGCAAGCAACCGATGCAAATACCACCGTAACGGCCGCAAAGAACCACAACAGAACTACCAAGCAACCCCGGCCCAGCTATCAGTCATCTCCGCAATATGAACAACCACCTCGTCCGCAACGTACATTAAGAGAGCTTTTGAGCAGAGAATATCCGTTCAAGAATGAAGCAGTGCCGAAAATGTTCCGTAGTCTGATGAAGACTCCGGATTTCCAGCCGCTGCAGCCTAAAAGACCGGAGGAAGTCAACAAGAAGGGTGATCCCAACTTTTGCCCTTACCACCGAATGCTTCGGACACAAAATAGAAGATTGCATTACCTTCAAAAGTCGGCTCAATGACAACCCGCGGAAAGGGAATATAACGATCCCGAAGGAGTACATGAAGGAACCCCGTAAAGGAGGTTCCGTCAATGTTATCTCGACCGATCCCATCATTCCGATAGATCCCTATACGACCGACGATGGATGGACTACCGCTTGGACGAGGTCTTCGAAAAGATTTTAGACAAGCATCCGTACCGCTTCGGTACGAGCTTCAATTCGTAGTTTGAAACCCGTTAAGCCGGTACTATCACTTGCGATAGAAGAACCACCTCAACAGAGACGATCGAAGAAAAGAAGAAAATTGACGAAGAAGAGAAGACCGAGGCACCTAAGGCTGGACTAGGGGCCGCTTATCCTAGGATAGTCAGCTTCCGATTCGGGGAGAAATCCCTCGAACCCCCGACTCCGTATGATTATCTCGCTCACTTCGGTGGGATCATATAATGATAAGGGTGATGGCGTTGGCTACGTTTTGACCGTTTCTAACGATTACGTAACTAACGATAATCCGGATATCGATTTCGATACCAACGACAATTCTCAAATCATACACGATCTCGACAAGCAAAATAACGAAGAAGACATCCATCAAGGAGGCTACGAGAGTTCAACAAGCAACGAATCTATCTCGCGAGTTTCGAGGAGCTCCAAATCACGATAGAGTTAGAGCCTTCGTACTCGAAGCTAATCCGGAAGAGCCTCGTCATTCCGATTCAAGAAGAGACACCGGCAAGCTCAACAATAGATTCGTAAGAAATTACGAAGTCAACTTAAGGAGTGGAAAAGTTCTACCTCCGAGAATGGGTCCAAAAGACAAAGGGAAGCGTGTGGTTGTTCAGTGAAGAATCAACCCCAGCAGAAGAAATACCCATTCGAGAAGAAAACGAGACACATGAAAACAAAGTGGACTACAACGTGCTAGCCCATCTTAGGAAACTACCAGCCAAACTGAGCATCTACGACGCTCTCATCTTATCAAAGGAGATGAGAGAAGCTCCGATCAAGGCCTTACTTGATCCGGAAATTTGCTTAGCTCAAATGGCCGGAGAGTCCTTAGATGAGGTTTGCTCGTTAAAGGAACAACGAGGTGTTACCTTCACGGACGACGACCTACTACTTGGAACAATGAGATCACAACCGACCGTTGTACATTTCAGCTACAATCGGAAGATTTACACTCTCCGCAGTATTGGTGGATCCAGGAGCATCAATCAATATAATGAATCTTCGAACGCTAGCATACTTGGAAATTGATGCTCGCGAGCTCGAGGCGTACAAAATGTTATTAAGAGGATTCAACCAGTAAAGGAGAAAGAGCCCTCGGCTCCATAACACTGCTAATGAAGACCGGTGACTTAGCAAAGACAACCGCGAAATTTCACATAATTGATTCGTAAACGTCGTTCAACGCTCTATCGGGCCGACCATGGATACATGAAAACAGGATGGTACCATCATCTCTACATCGTTGCATCAAGTACTACGATGGAGGAGAACAAAGTGCATCAAAGGTGACTTACAACCATTCTCCGTACATGAAATTGGAATCCACGAGGATGCAACTTATTATGCACCACCGAAGAAAACGATCTTCTCCGCAGATACCATAACAAATGAAGCGAAGAAAGTTCGGGACAACGAAGAACCTGAAGTTCTAGTCCAACAGTCACTCACCACTCCCTTACGGCGAGATGGTGAAGGTTTCTCCACAACTCGCATCCGAGGTCGAGGCCGGGGACGAGGTCGTGGTAGAGACGTTAGGACGATTGGACAGAGGAAACCAACCATCAATGTTGATTGGGAAGGTAGTTCTGAAGAAGAAAAAGAAATCAAACAAGAAGCAGCAACAATAAGTCAGAAAAAGCCGCAATTCAGAATCCCTCTCGAAGATGAAAGAAACGAAGAATATAAATCGATGTACGAGAAGATTAACCACTATGTACATACTATGACCCTGACCCCGATCCGTTCTAATAAGATCGAGGGTATGGAGGTCAAAGAGGTACGTAGCGGTGGTGCAAAACCAATCAAATTCTACCGTGGTGCTTCTTCTTCCAAAACTCGAAAATAATGTACAATCTCAAGATGCTACTTCATCGAATTAATGGAATTGCCTTTCGAGTGGTACTCTCCCGTGTTCAAAATTTAATTCAACGTGGTTTCTTACCTCGACAATGGACAAAAGGTCAATCGCAACGTTTTGAAAATTTATGGAATAACTCCGTCGTCCACCCAACTCAAAGCATGGTCTCGGATTCGGCACAGCAGATCGACTGATGATACCGAATTTTGCTTGGTTATCACCTCGCGAATCTAATGAAAACTCGCATGGAAACTACGGACGAACTCGAAGATTTGCAAATTGGAGACGCTCCACCGAATTCGAAGAAGAAATCAAATCTACAATAGATGAGTTAATAGAAGTTAACTTAGGTACTAGCGAAGAGCCTAGACCTACCTTTGTTAGCTCTTTACTCAATAAAGAAGACTCCAAAGAAATAATCAAGTTATTAATGGAATTTAAAGACTCGTTTTGCTTGGAGCTACGATGAGATGCCGTGTTTAGCTCCGCAGGTCGCAATCCATAAACTAGGAGTGGACCCTACTTCGTTCCGACGTACAAGGTCCCGTAAGAATGCGTCTAGAAATCGAACAACAAGTCATACCGAAGTTAAAAAGCTAATAGACGCTAAATTTGTCCGTGAAGAACAATACCCGACTTGGTTAGCCAACGTGGTACCGCCGTGAAGAAGAATGGTCGTATCGAATTTGTGTGGATTTCGTAGATTTAAACAAGGCATGCCCGAAAGATGAATTCCCGCTACCGATCCCGAATTAATGATCGACATCGCTTCAACACATGAAATATTCTCATTCATGGATGGATCTTCAGATACAACCAGATAAAAATGGCTCCGTAAGACGAAAAACTTACAAGCATTCGAACGCCGATCGGAGTATTTTGCTACACAATGATGCCATTCGGATCGAAGAACGCAGGAGCAACCTACCGAAGAGCAATGACAAGAATTTTTGATGATCTCATCCACAATCAAGTCGAATGCTACGTGGACGATGTGGTCATCAAAAGCAAAGTAAAGGACAACCATTTGTATGATTTGAGAATTGTTTTCGAACGATTAAGGCAATTTAACCTTAAGATGAATCCCTTAAAATGCGCCTTCGGCGTCACCTCCGGAAATTCTTAGGATTCGTTGTCCGACATCGTGGAATCGAAATCGATCCGGAAAAGATTAAAGCCATCTTAGAAATGCCGCCTCCCAAAACCTTAAAACAACTACGATCTTTTCAAGGGAAGCTGGCATATCTTCGACGCTTTATCTCAAACCTGTCAGTAGGTGTCACCTTTCTCGCACTAGTTAAAAAGGACGCCAAATTTATTCGGGAAGAGAAATGCCGTAGGGCCTTCGAAGACATTAAACAATATTTAATGACACCTCCCGTCTTAGCAGCCCCGGCCTCGTGTAGACCGCTAATACTTTATACCGCGGCTTTAGACGACTCCCTGAGCCCTATTAGCCTGTGTCAATGATGAGGGTAAAGAAAATGCTCTTTATTACTTAAGTCGTCGTTTATCGCCGACGGAAATAAGGTATCCCGCAATCGAAAAGCATTGTTTGGCCCCGATCTTCGCCGCTCAAAAGCTCGTGCACTACATGCTTTCTCATAAGGTCAACCTAATCTCGAAGTTTAATCCATTGCAATACTCGATGACTCGTCCAACGCTTTCCGTAGACTTGCCGTGATGGTCAATGATATTATTGCAATTCGATATAACTTTCGTGCCTCTTCGTGCCGTAAAGGGACAAGCCTTAGCAGACTTCCTTGCAAAGACACCCTTTGCCGGCGAATCTCCTCTCAATGACGATCCGCCGTATGAACAAATAATGAATCTAGAAGACCTTGATGATCGACGTTGGGAATTATATTTCGACGGAGCATCTTCAACAGCACAAAGACGAAGAATCGCAAGTGATAAGTGCTCTGTAAGGCAGAATCGGACTAATCTTTATAACACCGGAGCGGGGGATGTTAAGATACTCCTACCACTGACGTAACCATGTACAAACAACGAAGCGAATACGAAGCCCTCATAATGGGACCGGAATTAACCATTCAAATGGGGATAACAGTACATCAACATCTACGGAGATTCACGCTTAATCATTCAACGGATCGCGGACAAGACAGAATTTTAAAACCAAGACTCGAGCAATACTTCCAAGATGCCATACAAACTGTTGGAACAGATTCCAAATGTGACAATCTACAAAATTCCCAGAAAGAAAACGCTCTAGCGGATGCGCTAGCTCGTCTCGCAAAGGAATTTGCCCGTTTGCAAGATGAATCAGTGGAAGTGTCACTCACGTGACGCTGTGTCCTATCACAACGACATGGACACGATACACAAATCGAAAAGGAAGAAGAATCAATCTGCAAGAAGCGATGTAAAAACACTGAAGATCGGCGACAGCCCATTAATGGATTACCCGCAAACAGTGGAAACTACCGGACGATAGGTCATTAGCCCATCGTATCAAGAAAAGAACTCGTCCTACGCATTAATAAACAACACATTATACGAAGGTCTTTTGATCAAATGTGGCTAAGGTGCCTAAGCGGGTCCGAAGCCCGTGAAATTGTTAAGGAGGTGCATTCGTGACTCGTGGCGCTCACCGCCGGGTCCAAAGATGAAAATGAAAATTAAAAGACTAGGGTACTACCGGCCCTCGATGATGACCGACCGCATGAAAATCGCCAAGAGCCGTCACCAGCTGCCAAGTGCACGGAGTGGTTCTACACCAACCTCCAAATGTGCTACATCCGACAATCGCATCGCGGCCATTCGAATGTCGGGGCACGTGATATAGTGGGTCCAATAGAACCGCCGTCGTCAAAAGGACATCGCTTCATTCTTGCGGCTACAGATTACTTTTCCAAGTGGGCGAGGCAGCTCCACTTAGAGAAGTGAAAGCACATCACGTGCTACAATTTTTCAAGAACCAAGTTGTCTACCGTTTCGGGTGCCGCGCAGATCATCTCGTATAATGGGTCGCATTCGAAGCACACAAATCAACAATTTTGTCGTGAGACACGGAATCGACCGGCGATATTCAACAATTTACTACCCAAGAGCAAACGGCCTAGCCGAGGCTTTTAATAAAACTCTCGTTCAAATTTTAAAGAAGACTTTAGACGACAATAAGAGAAATTGGCACGAGAAGTTGTTAGAAGCCTTAGCGGGCCTACCGGACAACCTTCGTAACTCCTACGCAAGCTACACCTTACGCTCCGGTGTATGGGTCCGAGGCAAGAGTTACCTTTAGAGGTTCAGCCTCCTTCACTCGAATCGCAGCTTGCAAATAAAATCACAACGAAGAGAACGCCAAATTACGACTCGAAGAATTAGAAAGCCCGGAAGGGAAAAGACTTGCAGCGCAACGAATTTAGAATTATACCAAGCTAAGATGATTCGAGCTCATGATAAACCGGTCCGCCCAAGAACCTTCAAAGTTGGTGATCTAGTTCTCGTTCTCAAAAGACCTATTCTCGCACACCGCAAGATAGGGGAAAATTTGAACCCACTCGGGAAGGACCGTTTCGTGGTCGAAGCGGCATACTCGTGAGGTTCCTACCAGCCTAGTGAATTGCCGAGGAGAACGACATATGCTTCCGATCAATGGACGATACTTGAAAAAGTATTACGCTACCCGATGTTTCGAAGGAATGAACTTTCCATCCCTAGAAACACGGGTGAAGTGATTACTTATGAATGGGTCCGAACCCAAAAATAATAAAATGTGCTAAAATAAATAAAATCCTGACAATAAAATTTTCCTTCTTTTCCAAATCAAAATCTCTTACCTGATCTTATCCCACTTCATTCCTGTTAAATTTGAAAATATAAAAGTAATAATAAAACAAGATGTCTTTAATAAACATTTTCTTGATGTTCTTGTTCTTAGTACAGCCCCTGATCCTTTTCCTTGTCTCTTCGCAGGGAAATGTCGAGCGGCGGTTGGTCTTGAACTTTAAGAATGGCGTAAGCCTTGCACTCGATGAAAAGAGGGTGAAAGATGGAGCGATAATCGAGATTGACTCGCATTTCGCACCAACAGGCCTACAAGCACGAGGAAAGTGACCGGGTCCCGGCTGACCGAGAAGAACCGCCCGGACATACAAGCGATGAAAGTGGGTGGCCCAAGCCACCAATCCAAAGAACAAGAAAAGAAAGACAAATATTGAAGAAGATAAGAAAATGAAGTCCGTAGTCGCTACAGCAGAGGGCAGCTTGCTCGCCGCCGCGCCTACGTAAATTCAAGAAGTTCGGAGAGCTACTCTCACAAAGCAACGCAACGAAGAAATAAGAATCGCCGTATCCGTAAGATGTTGACAAAACTAGCTCGCGGATCAACGACGACGAGGCAGCTGCTAATGTCGGTGCATACACTTCAAGGACACCGGTTCACCAAGAACCGAAGAAAGGAGGCCAACTCCTAGGATGACGAAAAGAACCGTGGAAATCTTCACAAAAACCGGAAGAAAGAAGGCTACCACGCCACCGGATAGAACCACCAAGTGATGCATGACCTTGTTGCGGAGCAACCCCGGGGATGTCCCGACGTACATCATCCCCGAGGAGCCGAGGTATGCAGGAGAACGTGAAGGGATCGAACCATACATCCCACAATACGTCACAAGGCCTCGCCATCTCGCATCATTCCGAATACGAGCCGGAGAGAATGCAAAATGTTGAAAAGAAAACCTTCGAATACTTTGAAAGGATTAGAGGCGGAAGAATCAATATACCGGAGGGCCTCGAATTACATACGTACGTATTCTCGTAGTATGAGCGAAGAAGAAATCGTGGATTGCATCCGGATTTGAAAAGACCGGGCCGAGCAGCCGCCTAAGGGAAAACACATACTCGTAACCCCGGAGATGGATGCCGTGGAAAGGAAGAATCACAATACAATGTGGATGTCGTTACAACTTTGCCGAGGACAGAAGGGAAACCCGCCGAGAATACTCCGTCATGGGCAAGTGGACCCGATGCCATTAGTCATCAAGAGAATGGTAAAGAGATTGATAACATGGAGGGTATCGCCGCCAGACCGCATACCCAATAGCCGCATCATCAACATCTACAAACAAGGAGACCGTATACCCCCACACATCGATCACCATGATTTTGTCGGCCTTTCGCACGCCTCTTTTCCGAGCGAGTGTAACATCATGTTCGGATCCGACCTCCGGATAGCGGGCCCGTGTGAGTTCCGAGGGCCGGTGAAGATACCACTACCGGTAGGTTCCGTCATGATACCGAAGGGTAACGGAGCGTATATCGCCAAGCATTGCATACCAGGAGTACCAAGAAAGAGGATTTCGGCTACGTTCGAAGGATGGACGACGAGAAGATACCTTACCATTTCCGACTGCACCCGAGCTAGAAAGCCTCCGCCTTACGAGCTGTGAGTTACATGGAAAATATCACACCTCCAATGTACATCCATACGGCATCCTTGCTAAGGATGGCTTGGAAGGTGATGTTATCGACCATGTATCTCACTATTCGTACATGGACTTTTGACGGATGCTTCTTTAGATGGATCAACAAAGATCATACACAATCCGTTTTGAGTCTACATGGGTTGTATGATATATATTCCGCATCAAGTTGTACGATGTATCTTCTACATGATTGGAATGAAAGTGACCATGTCACATTTTTGGCCTTCACCTCTTTTAGTGCAAATTGATCGGGAAACGCCATTAAAGTTAAATGAACTTCGAACAAAGAACATAAAAGAAATAAAAAAAAAGATAAAAGAAAACTTTCTAAAAAAAAAATCTAAAAATGACGAACACCAAATTCACATGAACATTAAATAAACAACAAAATAAAATTTGAATCGTTAAAGGATAAACAAAATCAACAAGAATGTTAAATCCAATCTCGATCAAACTTCAAATTTCATCTTCCAAATTTCAAATCAAATCTTAAATCAAATTTCAACCGAGTTCAAACTCATCCTTTCAAATTTCAAATTCAAGTTCAAACTTTCCAAATTTCAAATCTCAGTCAAATTTCAAAATTCAAATTCAATCTTTCCAGATTCCAAATCTCTATCAAAATTCAAATTCGATCTTCCAGATCTTAAACCAAATCTTTATCAAATTTCAAATTCAATCTTTCCAAATTTCAAATCTCAGTCAAATTTCAAATCTCAAATTCGATCTTTCCAGATCTCACATCAAACCTTACATCCAAATCAAACCTTTGGGTCGAGGATTTTACATCCAAGACTGCACTGCTTTATGATTCTTTTCCTATTGCACTGAAATACATCAAATTCAAACTCTTGGGTCGAGGATTTTACATCCAAGACCGCACCGCTTTAGGATTCTCTTCCTATCGCACCGAAATACATCAAATTCAAACTTTTGGGTCGAGGATTTTACATCCAAGACCGCACCGCTTTAGGATTCTCTTCCTATCGCACCGAAATACATCAAATTCAAACTTTTGGGTCGAGGATTTTACATCCAAGACCGCACTCGCTTTAGGATTCTCTTCCTATTGCACCGAAATACATCAAAATCAAACTTTTGGGTCGAGGATTTTACATCCAAGACCGCACCGCTTTAGGATTCTTTTCCTACCGCACCGAAATACATCCAAATCAAACTTTTGGGTCGAGGATTTTACATCCAAGACTGCACTCGCTTTAGGATTCTCTTCCTATCGCACCGAAATACATCAAAATCAAACTTTTGGGTCGAGGATTTTACATCCAAGACCGCACCGCTTTAGGATTCTTTTCCTATTGCACTCGAAATACATCAAATTCAAACTTTTGGGTCGAGGATTTTACATCCAAGACCGCACTCGCTTTAGGATTCTCTTCCTACCGCACCGAAATACATCAATCCAAACTTTTGGGTCGAGGATTTTACATCCAAGACCGCACTCGCTTTAGGATTCTCTTCCTATTGCACCGAAATACATCAAATTCAAACTTTGGGTCGAGGATTTTACATCCAAGACCGCACCGCTTTAGGATTTTCTTCCTACCGCACCGAAATACATCAATCCAAACTTTTGGGTCGAGGATTTTACATCCAAGACCGCACCGCTTTAGGATTCTCTTCCTATCGCACCGAAATACATCAATCCAAACTCTCGGGTCGAGGATTTTACATCCAAGACCGCACTCGCTTTAGGATTCTCTTCCTATCGCACCGAAATACATCAAATTCAAACTTTCGGGTCGAGGATTTTACATCCAAGACCGCACCGCTTTAGAATTCTTTTCCTATCGCACCGAAATACATCAAATTCAAACTTTTGGGTCGAGGATTTTACATCCAAGACCGCACCGCTTTAGGATTTTCTTCCTACCGCACCGAAATACATCAATTCAAACTTTTGGGTCGAGGATTTTACATCCGAGACCGCATCGCTTTAGGATTCTCTTCCTACCGCACCGAAATACATCAATCCAAACTTTTGGGTCGAGGATTTTACATCCAAGACCGCACTCGCTTTAGGATTCTTTTCCTATCGCACCGAAATACATCAAATCAAACTCTCGAGGTTACGGATTTTACATCCAATACCGCATTATTCCGAGGTCTTTCCTCATCGCAATGACTCAATCTAATCGATTCGATCTTCTTTTGGGGTCGAAGATGTTGCATCTAAAACTTCAAAATTCCAATTTTCATTCCAAATCAAATCCCTTCAAATTAATCTCGACAAACTTCAATCTAAATTAAAATTCCAAATCGAAATTTAAACTCACACATCATAACTCGAACATGAAACAAAACAAAATCTAAATTGAAATTTCTCCCATATCATGTGATTTGGGATTCACCTCCTTTTCCTTTCCCCAGCCGAGAGTTCGAGAATCTCCGGCCTTAGAGATATACTTGACACTCCCCGACGGAAACTCTTCTACTTCGTCCTAAGTTTGTTACTTGGACATCCGTGTTGGTTTTGTTGATCGCTTCGGTCAACACCAATACGTGCGGTGTGCTCCGTCACTCACCACACCTATCGGGGTTCCATTTGTTGACCTCATTTTTGATGAGGTCTCTCTTCTTCTCTTTAAGTATTTCAGGATCTAGCCTTAGGCTTTTCCTTCGACTATCTTAGAGGACTAGAATCGGGATCCACCTTTTAGAAATTCAAACCACTTCTTAACTCCCCGCAAACTCCACAAACTCGACTATAGACCCCTAATCACCTGTGAGGGTTGAAATCAAATGTGGAAGTTTAAAGGATGAGTTCCTATAGGACTCTTTGGCCTTAGGACTGCCCTGGGTGGCCTGGTCTGGTGGAAGGGCTGACTTACACATACACTACACCTATGCACTACACTTTCACACACCTCCTAAAACACACCCTTACCTGACTTGACTTCCCGACTCATGTAGGTGATTCACATGGATGGTCCTTAACCCCTAAGCCTCCGGCTAAGAGGGTTATGAACAACACTAGTGAATGCCTCAAATGAGTCCCTTCATGGCTCATGTGGGCTTGATATGGCTTCATGGATCAACAAAAATGATTTCATTCCACTTACATCCACCCAATCTTCAATTTTCCAAATTTTCAATTTTCGACCCCGGGACCCTACACCCACCAACTCTACCAAATGCCCTTGAAACTACCCAAATTTCTCAAAAATTCCCAAATTACCCAAAATTCTACAAAATTAATCCCAAACATTCCCACATCACTCAAACTGATCATCCATATCCAAAAATATCAAAAATCCCAGAATACCCCCCAATACCTTCCAAATACCCAAAATACCCCTTTTGACCCAAAAATCCAAAAATTCAGAAAATTCCCAGAAAATTCCAGAAAATCCCAAATATTCCCAATTTCATTTTGTCCAACTACACCATGGGCCAATTTTGTCAATTTACCCCACTTTTGTCAAAACCCCCAATTTGACCCATTTTAACCCAAAGTAAACCCAATGTCAAACCAAATCTACCCAATTGATCCCAATTCTGGTCCAATTCAATTCTAAACTTCAATTCAACATCCCCAACACCAATCTAGACCAAAGACAAGCTTAATTTGATTGAAATTTGGGTCCAATTTCACTTTTGGCCTTAAAGCCCAATTTGGACCTATGACCCAAACCTAACCCAAATTCA
>JAKZJZ010002002.1:0-21543 GCA_022702705.1 Papilionanthe hookeriana x Papilionanthe teres
GAATTGTCGCTTATAAAATTGGTTCGCGTACCAAACGGATGTCACAAATCTTTTAGTTTGTTTAATCGAGCCCCACCGTCAAGCAGTGTGTCTATCCTTAGGGATAGATACACGGTTTGTGGTGTGGTGCTCGTTTATATAAACTATTTGGGATGTGAGATCGGCTTGATTTCATATCTTAAAATCTTCAAATTTAAAATTATTTTCAAAATCAAATACTACTTTTCAAATTACTTATTTAAATTAAATTAAAAATTTGCCGCACAATTTCTGTTAGGCGACCCCCTTTTCAAAATATCACACAACCTAAAAATAGTGCCGACAAATTCTGGCGACTCCGCTGGGGAAAATTCCTCTCTCCATTTTAATCAAATAGTTTCGCTTTCAAAAATCGGTAGTGTATCCATGTCCCTAATGGATCAAACTACCCTTCTTTCCGTTGGGATACTATGTTCATTTCTACCTTGAACAAGTATATCCAACATTCTCTCGGATTTAGGAGCCACTGTTTAGACATTCCTAAACAGAGAGGTTCCGAGATCCTTTTACCTCATTTTTGAGGTGGGGTGGACCCCCAATTGGTGTTAGTTTAGGAGTGATCCTTCGAGTCGAGAAGTCTGGCACAAGACTTTCTCTTCCTTTCCAACTCCGAATCGGATTCCTTACCTTCTCTACACCTTTGAACATTCCGTTCTAAATAAACAAACCCTCTATTAAGTGATTCTTTTAATAAATGATTCCTTCTTATAAATACATGAACAAGAATGAGTTCGGACTCTTTTCAATTCCTTTCTTTTCGTCCTAAAGGAAAGAAGCATAACTCTGGGACTCGACAACTAGAATCTACCCTGCGCAAATGGAAGCCCCAAAGCTGATTTTCTCCTTCACCAATGGACTGGACTTCGCTGTCTATAAGGATGAGCTGCCCGACAATGGGATCATCCGATTTGGACAAGGATTTGAAAACACGAACGTCAAGATCACCGACGTCTCCCTCTTTGCACTAACGAACAAGGTGTCTGAAGCTGAGGAGCCGCTGCTTGAGTTCAACCTTAGGTCGACCCAAGAGTTCCCTCCTCTCGCAAAGGATCCCGACTAGAGGAGCACCGCTGTCCGGCAGAGGACTGCTCTTACTACCCCCACCGGTCTAGTTGTTTCGCACCTACCCCGACTTCGCCAAATCAAAGGGGAAAGAAATCCGTAATTATGATGGACCCGTTACCGTGGAGGGTACAGAATCTTCTCGTAAGACCTTCCGTTTTCGAAATCGGGTCCAACTCAAGGATTTCGTCACCGACAAGGACCCAAAGAAGAAATGAAGTAGAAGGATCGCTAGAGAAGCCGTAGCCGCCGAGATTGCTTTCCTAGAGGAAATTCCGTAACCGCCCGAATATACACCGCTGCCGTAATATACACCGTCTGCTCGAATACATACCACTTTTGGGAGGAAGCAGGTTCCATCCCCTCT
The DNA here is from genome assembly GCA_022702705.1 of Papilionanthe hookeriana x Papilionanthe teres. Lineage (NCBI taxonomy): Eukaryota > Viridiplantae > Streptophyta > Magnoliopsida > Asparagales > Orchidaceae > Papilionanthe > Papilionanthe hookeriana x Papilionanthe teres. The sequence continues at coordinate 1,469 of JAKZJZ010002002.1, forward strand.
CCGCCACAGAGGACGAGGAGAATGTTCGCAAGATTGCTGCCACATTACCACATCCCGCATATTACAACGATAGCCGCAAGAAGAGGACTAGAACTACGCCGTTTGCTCGACTGCAAACTTTAGTAGAAAAGTTAGCAAAGAAGGAAAACTGCCCCGTATCGGAAATTCTACGAAGGATAGGGCGGGTGCCGGTCAAATCCAGTCTTGGGCCCCGAGTAGAACCCGCCATCATGACGCGAAAAGCCAAGTAAAAGAATGAAGGCTAGTCCGCCCGTTGTCGTCTCGTGATTGCGGATTAGGGAGGATACCACCTTCCGACATTCGGCCGACGGACCATCCGGTCCCGGACCTTCTGCCGCTAGAAGGATGGTATGGCATCCCACTACCTGGCGCTTGAAGATCGAAACGACAGCCCGAGAGAGAAAGTCTCGCCAGGAGGTCGGAATCCGAAGAAAGTGCTACCGCGATAAAGGGGACTCGTGAAAAGGGGACCCGGCAGCCTATCGCACGACAACCGCAAAGACACACGTAAAGCCCCGCTAGAAGATGCCATGGAAAAGTTCGAGAACCGATATCCGACGATTGGCAAAAGAAAGAGAATAAAAGTTCGGAGATGAGATTGATTCATCGGAATTCATGGACGACGAATACGCAGTAAATCAACATCGATGAGACACGAGCTTCATCGCCTTCGCAAGGTGCTCTCGCAGCCGCGCAGAAGAGAGGAGCCGAACCGATGAGAAGGCAGCCTTCGGAGAAAAGACGACACGATCGCTCAAATGGCGAAAAGGATGGAAGAGATGGCCGTAGCTCGGCCACTCTCCGTAGTCGAAGTACAACCACATAGAGAGACACCCCCGCAGGTCATTCACATTGTAGACGGAGGAAAGGAGATTACATCCGTCAACGGGGATGATCAGTTAAAGAAGGATACATCACAAAGTATGATCCCTGAAAAGGATATCAAGAACTTGGTAGAACAGCAGGTGCGAGAAGCCTTAGCACAATCGAAGAGCGGAACATCCATTCGGACGGGTAGACCTTACCTGCAAGAATTCGACGCCGTCCAATACCCGAAAGGCTTCGTACCACCTCCGTTCAAGACCTTCGATGGAACCGGGAACCCCCGACAAGATGTTGCACACTTTCGTGCCGCCTGTTGTAATGCCGGCGGGAGCGATGCATTACTCTTCCGACGAGCTCGTCACGCATCCGTCAGGAATCGCCTTCGACCGGTATGCGAATTACCAAATGGTTCTGAGTGAAGACGTTCTCAGAGCTAGAGAACCTCTTCATCAAGCGATTCGCTGGAGCTCAACACCACATCACTATAGGTGATTTAGTGGTAGAGAAACAAAGGCCGAACGAAACTTTGGTTGATTACATACTTCGATGGAGGAACTTAAGCATGAAGTGTGAACCAGAACTGCAAGAACAACACGCAGTCGGCATTTTACTTAAAAGCATTCATGGCCCGATAAAGACTTCTCCTCAAAGGATTCACTATTAAGACTTTCGAGAAGTTGTTAAGCAAGGCCGAAGCTTGCAAGAAGAGGCGAAGCAATTAAGTTTCGCCGACAAGACTCGACAAGCAAAAGCCCGTGAAGACTTTTGAAAAGAAATCCGGATCGTTGCAGCTAGCTGACAAAGGCAAGCAACCGATGCAAATACCACCGTAACGGCCGCAAAGAACTACAACAAGATTACCAAGCAACCCCGGTCCAACTATCAGTCGTCTCCGCAAGTATGAACAACCGTCTCGTCCGCAACGTACATTGAGGAGCTTCGAGCAGAGAATATCCGTTCAAGAATGAAGCAAGGCCGAAAATGTTCCGTAGTCTCGATGAAGACTCCGGATTTCCACCGCTGCGAGCCTAAAAGACCAGCAGGAAGTCAACAAGAAAGGTGATCCCAACTTTTGCCCCTACCACCGGATGCTTGGGCACAAGATAGAAGATTGCATTACCTTTAAAAGTCGGCTCAACGACAACCTTCGGAAAGGGAATATAACGATCCCGAAGGAGTACATGAAGGAACCCCGTAAAGGAGGTTCCGTCAATGTTATCTCAACTCGATCCCGTCATTCCGATAGTATCCCTATGCGACTAATGATGGATGGACTACCGCCTCGGACAAGGTCCTCGAAGAAGATTTTAGACAACATCCGAACCGCCTCTGGCGAGCTTCAATTCGTAGTTCGAAACCCGTTAAGCTCGTACTATCACTCGCGATGAAGAACCACCTCAACAGAGACGATCGAAGGGAAGAAGAAAATCGACGAAGAAGAGAGGACCGAGATTCCTAAGGCTGGGATCAGGGGCCGCTTATCCTAGGATAGTCGCTTCCGATTCGGGGGAGAAATCCCTCGAACCTCTCGATTTTGTATGATTATCTCGCTCACTCTGTGGGATCATATAATGATAAGGGTGATGCGCGTCGTCTACGCTTGACCGTGTCTAACGATTACGTAACTAGCAACAATCCGGACATCGATTTCGATACCAACGACAATTCTCAAATCATACACAATCTCGACGATCAAAATAACAACGAAGACATCCATCAAGGAGGCTACGAGAGCTCAACAAGCAACGAATCTATCTGCGAGTTTCGAGGAGCTCCAATCACAATAGAGTTAGAACCTTCAGATTCTGAAGATAATCCGGAGAGCCCGTCATTCCGATTCAGAGAGGAGACACCGGCGAACTCAACACTAGATTCAGAAGAAATTACAGAAGTCAACTTAAGAAGTGGAAGAGTTCTACCTCCAAGAATGGGTCCAAAAGACAAAGGAAAGCAAGTGGTTGTTCAAGAAGAACCAACCCCAGCAGAAGAGATACCCGTTCGAGAAGAAGCCGAGATACATGGAAATAAAGTGGACTACAACGTGCTAGCCCATCTTAGGAAACTACCGGCCAAACTGAGCATTTACGAAGCTCTCATCTTATCAAAGGAGATGAGAGAAGCTCGATCAAGGCCTTACTTCGATCCGGAAATTCGCTTAGCTCAAATGGCCGGAGATTCCTTAGATGAGGTTTGCTCGTTAAAGGAATCAACGAGGTGTTACCTTCACTCGACAATGACCTACTACTCGGGACAGCAGATCACAACCGACCGTTGTACATTTCAGTTACAATCGGAAAATTTACACTCTCCAAAGTATTGGTGGATCCAGGACCATCAATCAATATAATGAGTCTTCGAACGCTAGCATACTTGGAAATTGATGCTCGTGAGTTCGAGGCCGACAAAATGTTATTAAGAGGATTCAACCGTAAAGGAGAAAGAGCCCTCAGGTCAATAACGCTATCGATGAAGACCGGTGACTTAGCAAAGACAACCGCAAAATTTCACATAATCGATTCGAAACGTCGTTCAACGCTCTACTGGGCCGACCATGGATACATGAAAACAGGATGGTACCATCATCTCTACAACAGTGCATCAAATACTACGATGGAGGGGAACAGTGCATCAAAGGTGACTTACAACTATTCTCCGTTCATGAGATTGGAATTCACAAAGACGCGTACCTATTATGCACCACCGAAGAAAACGATCTTCTCCAGAGATACCGTAACAAATGAAGCAAAGAAAGTCCAGGACAACTAAGAACCTGAAGTTCTAGTCCAACAGCCACTCACCACTCCCTTCCGCGAGATGGTGAAGGTTTCTCCACAACTCGCATCCGAGGTCGAGGCCGGTGACGAGGTCGTGGTAGAGACACTAGGACACCGGGATCGCAGGAAACCAGCCATCAATGTCGATTGGGATGATAATTCGAAGAAGAAAAAGAAATCAAGCAAGAAGCAGATGACAATAAGTCGAAGAAGCCGCAATTCAAGATCTCCTCGAAGATGAAAAGAACGAAGAATACAAATCGATGTACGAGAAGATTAACCACTACGTACATACTATGACCCTAACCCCGATCCATTCTAACAAAATCGAGGGCATGGTGGTCAAAGAGGTACGTAGCGACGCGTGCAAAGCCAATTAAATTCTACCGTGGTGCTTCTTCCTCCAAAACTCGAAAATAATGTACAACTCGAAGATGTCACTTCATCAGAATTAATGGAATTACCTTTTGAGTGGTACTCTCCCCGTGTTCAAAATTTAATTCGACGTGGTTTCTTACCTCGACAAATGGACAAAAGGTCAATCTCAACATTTTGAAAAATTATGGAATAATTCCGGTCGTCCACCCTATTCGAAGCATGGTCTCGGATTCGGCACGACAGGGTCGATCGACGATACCGAATTCTGCTTGGTTGTCACTTGCGAATCTAATGAAAACCGCATGGAAACTATACGACGAACTCGAAGATGTACAAATTGGAGACGCTCCACCAGAATTCGAAGAAGAGATTAAATCTACAATAGATGATTTAACGGAAGTTAACTTAGGTACTAGCGAAGAGCCTGGAGCTACCTTTGTTAGCTCCTTACTCAATAAAGAAGACTCCGAAGAAATAATCAAATTATTAATGGAATTTAAAGACTGTTTTGCTTGGAACTATGACGAGATGCCAGGATTAGCTCCGGAGGTCGCAGTCCATAAGCTAGGAGCGGATCCTACTTTTGTCCCAGCCGTACAAGGTCCCGTAAGAATGCGTCTAGAAATCGAACAACAAGTCATAGCCGAAGTTAAAAAGCTAATAGACGCTAAATTTGTCCGTGAAGAACAATACCCGACTCAGGCTAGCAAATTTAGTGCCATCGAAAGAAGAATGGTCGGATCGGGACTCGTGTGGACTTCGCAGATTTGAACAAGGCATGTCCAGAAGGATGAATTCCCTCTACCGATCCCGGAACCGATGATCGACATTGCTTCGACACATGAGATATTCTCATTCATGGATGGATCTTCGAGATACAACCGGATAAAAATGGCTCCAGTAAGATGAAAAGCTTACGACGATTCGTAACGCCGATCGGAGTATTTTGCTACACAGTGATGCCATTCGGACTGAAGAACGCAGGAGCAACCTACCAAAGAGCAATGACAAGAATTTTCGCTGATCTCATCCACAATCAAGTCGAATGCTACGTGGACGATGTGGTCATCAAAAGCAAAGTAAAGGAAAACCACCTGTATGATTTGAGAATTGTTTTCGAACGATTAAGACAATTTAACCTTAAGATGAATCTCTTAAAATGCGCCTTCGGCGTCACCTCCGGGAAATTCTTAGGATTCGTTGTCCGACATCGTGGAATTGAAATCGACCCAGAGAAAATTAAAGCTATCTTAGAAATGCCGCCTCCCAAAACCTTAAAACAACTACGATCTTTCCAAGGGAAGCTGGCATATCTTCGACGCTTTATCTCAAACCTATCGGTAGGTGTCACCTTTCTCGGCACTAGTTAAAAAGGACGCCAAATTTATTTGGGAAGAGAAATGCCGTAAGGCCTTCGAGGACATTAAACAATATTTAATGACACCTCCTCGTCTTAGCGACCCTCGGCCTCGTGTAGACCGCCGATACTTTACACCGCGGCTTTAGACGACTCTCTCGAGCCCCGTTAGCCTGTGTCAATGATGAGGGTAAAGAAAACGCTCTTTACTACTTAAGCCGTCGTTTACTTCCGACGGAAGTAAGGTATCCCGCGATTGAAAAGCATTGTTTGGCCTCGATCTTCGCCGCTCAAAAGCTCGTGCACTACATGCTTTCTCATAAGGTCAACTCCGATCTCGAAGTTTAATCCATTGCAATACTTGATGACTCGTCCAACACTTTCCGGCGGACTTGCCGGATGGTCAATGATATTATCGCAATTCGATATAACTTTCGTGCCTCTCGCGTGCCGTGAAGGGACAAGTCTTATCGGACTTTCTCGCAAAGACACCCTTTGCGGCGTAATCTCCTCTCAACGACGATTTACCGGATGAACAAATAATGAATCTAGAAGACCCTAATGATCGACGTCGGGAATTATATTTCGACGCGAGCATCTTCAAGCACACAAAGACGAAGAATCGCAAGTGATAAGTGCCTGTAAGGCAGGAATCGGGCTAATCTTTATAACACCGGAGCGGGGGATGTTAAGATACTCCTACCACTTAACGAACCGTGTACAAACAACGAAGCGGAATACGAAGCCCTCATAACGAGACCGGAATTAACCATTCAAATCGGGATAACATACATCAACATCTACGGGGATTCGCAGCTAATCATTCAACGGATCGACGGACAAGATGGAATTTTTAAGCCAAGACTCGAGCAATACTTCCAAGATGCCATACAAATGTTGGAACAGATTCCAAATGTAACGATCTACAAAATTCCCAGAAAAGAAAATGCTTTAGCAGATGCGTTAGCTCTCCTCGCCAAAGAATTTGCCTGTTTGCAAGATGAATCAGTGGAAGTGTCAGTTCACGGACGTCAGGTCCTATCACAGCTCGACATAGACACAATACACAAATCAGAAAAAGAAGAAGAATCAGCTGAAGACAGTGATGTAAAAACACGAAGATTGGCAATGCACCGTTAATAGACTACTCGCAAACAGGAAAGCTACCGCACGATAGGTCGTTAGCCCATCGGATCAAGAAAAGAACTCCGTCCTACGCATTAATAAACAACACATTGTACGAAGGTCTTTTGATCAAATGTGGCTAAGGTGCCTAAGCGGGTCCGAGGCCCGTGAAATTGTTAAGGAGGTGCATTCGGGACTCCGTGGCGCTCACCGACGGGTCCGAAGATGAAAATGAAAATTAAAAGACTAGGGTACTACCGGCCCTCGATGATGACCGACCGCATGAAAATCGCCAAGAGCCGTCACCAATGCCAAGTGCACGGAGTGGTTCTACACCAACCTCCAAATGTGCTACATCCGACAATTGCGTCTTGGCCATTCGAATGTTGGGGCACGGATATAGTGGGTCCAATAGAACCACCATCTTCAAAAGGACATCGCTTCATTCTTGCGGCTACAGATCACTTTTCCAAGTGGGCGCAGGCGAGCTCCACTTAGAGAAGTGAAAGCACACCACGTGCTACAGTTTTTCAAGAACCAAGTTGTCTACCGTTTCGGAGTGCCGCGCAGGATCATCTCGGATAATGGGTCAGCATTCAGAAGCACGCAAATCAATAATTTTGTCAGGAGACACGGAATCGACTGGCGATACTCAACAATTTACTACCCAAGAGCAAACGGCCTCGCTGAGGCTTTTAATAAAACTCTCGTTCAAATCTTAAAGAAAACTTTGGACGATAATAAGAGAAATTGGCACGAGAAGTTGTTAGAAGGTTTATGGGCCTACCGGACGACCTTCAGAACTCCTACTCAAGCTACACCTTACGCTCTGGTGTATGGGTCCGAGGCAGTGTTACCTTTAGAGGTTCAGCTTCCTTCACTCGAATTGCAGCTTGCAAACAAGATCACGGCGAAGAAAATGCCAAATTACGACTAGAAGAATTAGAAAGCCCGGAAGGAAAAGACTCGCAGCAGCAACGGAATTTAGAACTATACCAAGCTAAGATGGTTCAAGCCCATGACAAACCGGGTCGCGCCCAAGAACCTTCAAAGTTGGTGACTTAGTTCTCGTTCTCAAGAGACCTATTCTCGCACACCGCAAGATAGGAGGAAAATTCGAACCCACTTGGGAAGGACCGTTTCGTGGTTAAGCAAGTATACTCGGGAGGTTCCTACCGACTAGTGAATTGCCGGGGAGAACGACATATGCTTCCGATCAACGGACGATACTTGAAAAAGTATTACGCTTACCCGATGTTTCGAAGGAATGAATTCTTCATCCCTAAGAAACACGGGCGAAGTAATTACTTATGACTGGGTCCGAACCCAAAAATAATAAAAATGTGCTAAAATAAATAAAGTCATGATAATTAAGTTTTCCTTGTTTTCTTTTCCAAATCAAAATCTCTTCCCTGATCTTATCCTACTTCATTCCTGTTAAATTTAAAAATATAAAAAAAAAGAAGAAAAAATATGTCTTTAATAAACATTTTCTTAATGTTCTTGTTCTTAATACAGCTCCCCGATCCTTTTCCTTGTCTTTTCGCAGGAAATGTCGAACGGGCGGTTGGGTCCCGAACTTTAAGAATGGCGTAAGCCTTGCACTCGATGAAAAGAGGGTGAAAGATGGAGCGATAATCGAGATCGACTCGGATTTCACACCAGCAGGCCTACGGTACGAGGAAAGTGACCGGGTCCCGCTTGATCGAGAAGAACCGCCCGGACAGATCGTGATGAAAGTGGGTGGCCCAAGCCACCAATCCGACGAACAAGAAAAGAAAGGCAAATGCGAAGAAGACAAGAAAATGAAATCCGTAGTCGCTACAGCAGAGGGCGAGGCTTGTCGGCCGCCGCGCCCACGTAGATTCAAGAAGTTCGAAGAGCTACTCTCACAGCAACGCAACGAAGAAATAAGAATCGCCGTATCCGTAAGATGTTAACAAAACTAGCTGCGGACAAGCGTGACGAGACGGTTACTACTGCCAGTACGTACACTTCAAGGACACCGGCTCACCGGGAACTCGAAGAAAGGAGGCCGGCTCCTAGGATAACGGAATGGACCAGGGAAATCCCCGGAAGATCGAAGAAAGAAGGCTACCACGCCACCGGATAGAACCACCGAGTAGTACATGACCTTGTTGCGAAGCAACCCCGGGGATGTCCCGATAGGCATCATCCCCGAGGAGCCGAGGTATGCTTGGAGAACGTGAAGGAATTGAACCGTATATCCCACAATATGTCACCGAGCCTTGCCATCCGGCATCATCCCGGAATACGAGCCGGAGAGGATGCGGAATGTTGAAAAGAAAACCTTCGAATACTTCGAGAGAATTAGAGGCGGAAGGATCAACATACTAGAGGGCCTCGAGCTACATACGGACGTATTCTCGAAGTATGAACAACGACAAATCGTGGATTGTATCCGGGATTTGAAAAGAATGGGCCGAGCGAGGCCGCCTAAGGGAAAATACCTACTCGTAACCCCGGAGATGGATGCCGTGGAAGGGAAGAATCACAATACAATGTGGATGCTCGTTACAACTTTGCGGAAGACAGGAAGGGAAACCCTCCGGGAATACTCCGTCATGGCGAGTGGATCCGATGCCACTAGTCATCAAGAGAATGGTAATATGATTGATAACATGGAGGGTACGCCACGCAGATTGCATACCCAATAGCTGCATTATCAACATCTACAAGCGGAGGTGACCGCATACCCCCACACATAGATCACCACGACTTTGTCGGACCCTTACGCACGGTCTCTTTCCTCGAACGAGTGTAACATCATGTTCGGATCCGACCTCCGGATAGCGAGTCCGGGTGAGTTCCGAGGGACGTTGAAGATACCTTTACCGGTAGGTTCCGTCATGATACCGAAGGGTAACGGAGCGGATATCGCTAAGCATTGCATACCGGGAGTACCGGTGAAGCGGATCTCAGTTACTTTCGGGAGGATGGACGACGGGAAGACACCTTACCATTTCCGACCGAACCCGGAGCTAGAGAGCCTCCGGCCTTACGAGCCGTGAGTTACATGGGAGATATCACACCTCCAACGTGCATCCAGCCGGCATCCTTGCCAAGGATGGCTTGGAAGGTGATGTTATTAACCATGTACCCCACTATTCAGACATGGATTTTTGACAGATGCTTCTTTTAATGGACCGACGAAGATCATACATAGTCCGTTTTGAGTTTACATGGATTTTATGAAATATATGCCAGATAAAGTTGTATGATGTATCTTCTACATGATTGGAATGAAAGTGACCATGTCACATTTTTGGCCTTCACCTCTTTTGTGCAAATTGATTGGGAAACGCCATTAAAGTTAAATGAACTTCGAACAAAGAACAGAAAAGAAATAAAAAAAAAGAATAAAAGAAAACTTTCCTTAAAAATCTAAAAATGATAAACACCAAATTCACATGAACATTAAATAAACGATAAGATAAAATTTGAATCATTAAAAGATAAACGAAATCAACATAAATGTTAAATCAAATTCTCGATCAAATTTCAAATCCAATCTCGATCAAATTTCAAATGTGATCTTCCAAATTTCAAATCAAATCTTAAATCAAAATTTCAACCGAGTTCAAACTCATCCTTCCAAATTTCAAACTCAATCTTTCCAGACTCCAAATTTCAATCAAATTCAATTTCTTCCAGATCTCGAATCAAATCTCAATCAAATTCAAATTTCTGGGTCGAGGATTTTACATCCAAGACTGCACTGCTTTAGGAATCTTTCCCTATTGCACTGAAATACATCAAATTCAAATTTCTGGGTCGAGGATTTTACATCCGAGACCGCACTGCTTTAGGATTCTTTCCCTATTGCACTGAAATACATCAAATTCAAACTTTTGGGTCGAGGATTTTACATCCGAGACCGCACTGCTTTAGGATTCTTTCCCTATTGCACTGAAATACATCAAAATCAAATTTACGGGTCGAGGATTTTACATCCAAGACCGCACTCGCTTTAGGATTCTTTCCCTATCGCACTGAAATACATCAAATTCAAATTTCGGGTCGAGGATTTTACATCCAAGACCGCACTGCTTTAGGATTCTTTCCTATTACTACTGAAATACATCAAATTCAAATTTATGGGTCGAGGATTTTACATCGAAGACTCGCATCGCTTTAGGATTCTTTCCCTATTGCACTGAAATACATCAAATTCAAATTTTGGGTCGAGGATTTTACATTCGAGACTGCACTCTTTAGGATTCTTTCCCTATCGCACTCGAAATACATCAAATTCAAATTTTTGGGTCGAGGATTTTACATCCAAGACTGCACCGCTTTAGGATTCTTTCCCTATTGCACTGAAATACATCAAAATCAAATTTTTGGGTCGAGGATTTTACATCCAAGTCTGCACTGCTGTAGGATTCTTTCCCTATTGCACTGAAATACATCAAATTCAAACTTTTGGAGTTGAGGATTTTACATCCGAGACTGCATTGCTTTAGGATCATTTCCCTATCGCAATGAAATACATCAAATTCAAACTTTTGGGTTGAGGATTTTACATCCGAAACTGCATTGCTTTAGGATTCTTTCCCTATCGCAATGAAATACATCAAAATTAAATTCTTGGGGTTGAGGATTTTACATCCGAGATCGCATTGCTTTAGGTTCTTTCCCTATCGCAATGAAATACATCAAAATCAAATTCTTGGGGTTGAGGATTTTACATCCGAGATCTGCATTGCTTTAGGTTCTCTCCTATCGCAATGAAATAAATCAAAATCAAATTCTTGGGGTCAAGGATTTTACATCCGAGACTGCATTGCTTTAGGATTCTTTCCCTACCGCAATGAAATACACCAAAATCAAACTCTTGAGGTTAAGGATTTTACATCTGATACCGCATTACTCTGAGATCTCTCCTCATTGTAATGATTCAATCCGATAGATTCGATTTTCTTTTGGGGTTGAAGATCTTACATCTAAAACCACAAAACTCCAAACTAAAATCTAAGCTCACACATCAAACTTAAACCGAAACAAAATAAAATCTAAATCTAAATTCCCCCAGGTCATGTGATTTGGGATTCACCTTCTTTTCATTTCCCCAGCGAGAGTTCTGGAATCTCCAGTTTCAAAGATATACTTGACACTCCCCAGCGAAAACTTTTCCACTTCGTCCTAAGTTTGTCACTTGGACATCTGTGTTGGTTGTGTTGATCTCTTCGGTCAACGCCAATACGCGCGGTGTGCTCCGTCAGCTCACCACACCTATCGAGGGTCCATTTGTTGACCTCATTTTTTATGAGGTTTTCTCTTCTTCTTTTTAGTGCTTAGGATCTAGCCTTAGGCTTTTCCTTTGACTATCTTAGAGGACTAGAATTGGGACCCACCTTTTAGAAATTCAAACCACTTCTAAACTCCCCGCAAACTCCACAAACTTGACTATAGACCCCTAATCACCTAGAGGGTTGAAATCAAATGTGGAAGTTTAATAATGAGTTCCTATAGGACTCTTTGGCCTTAGACCGCCTGCAGGTGGCCTGGTCCGGTGAAGGGGCCGACTTACACACACACTACACTTATACACTACACTTTCACACACTTCCTAAAACACACCCATACCCAACTCGACCTCCCGACTCATGTAGGTGATTCACATGGATGGTCCTTAACCCCTAAGCCCTCAGGCTAAGAGGTTAGGAACAACATAATGAATGCCTCAAATGAGTCCCTTCATGGCTCATATGGGCTTGATATGGCTTGATGGCTCAACCAAAATGATTTCATTCCACTTACATTCACCCAATCTTCAATTTTCCAAATTTTCAATTTTTGACCCCCGGGACCCTACACCCACTTAGCCTACCCAAAACCCTTGAAACTACCCAAATTTCTCAAAAATTTCCAAATTACCCAAAATTCTCCAAAATCATTCCCAAACATTTCCACATTACTCAAATTGATCATCCATACCCAAAAATACCAAAAATTCCAAAAATACCTCCCAATACCCTCCAAATACCCAAAATACCCCTCTTGACCCAAAAATCCAAAAATTCAGAAAATTCCCAGAAAATTCCAGAAAATCCCAAATATTCCCAATTTCATTTTGTCCAACAACACCATGGGCCAATTTTGTCAATTTACCCTACTTTTGTCAAAACCCCCAATTTGACCCATTTTAACCCTAAGTGAACCCAATGTGAACCAAACCTACCCAATTGACCCAAACTCTGGTCCAATTCAGTTCTAGACTTCAATTCAACATTCCCAATACCAATCTAGACCAAATCCAAGTTCAATTTGATTGACATTTGGATCCAATTCCATTTTTGGCCTTAAAGCCCAATTTTGACCTAAACCCAAACCTAACCCAAATGAGCCCAAACCCCAAAATCAAAACCCAACCAAAGTCAAAACCTCTTTGAAACACTCCCATAAACATTTCTCAACATTAATTTTACATCAATTTCAACCCTAGCCCAACATTGGCCCAAGTTAGCCCAATTTGACCTACATAGGCCCACTTACCAAATAAACCCAAATTCAAACCAATTCAACTCCAAATCACACCAAATTGACTCCAAGCCCTTCATAGAACATCCCTAAACCAATTATGACATTTATTTGACAAAGTCCTTCACAAAATCTTTACCCAAATGACCATCCTAAAATCAAAAAGCCCATTTCCCTTAAACTTTCCTAAAAGCCCACTTCCTTCAAATTCAAAAGCCCAAATTCATCCAAAGCCCACATGGCACTTCCCCTCATCATCCATTTAATCAAAATTGCCCCTAAGTTTCAAAGTCATCAATTAAACAATTCCAAATCAAGCCCCATACAAATTCCCATCAAAATATCAAAATTTTCTTAAATTTTTTTTTATGAAATTGACCCAAGCTTTTCCCAAGCCAAATGGAGCCAAGGATGAGCCATTCACAAGCCATATGAAGCCATGAAAGTTTGGCATGTGACCATGCCATTAATGGCAAAAGGAGGAGGTCCTTTAACCATCTCCTAAAAGTCATTAGCCTTAAGCATGTTTCCCTTAACCAAGATTTAATCCAAATATTCTTGGATAAGGACATCACCACCTCTTGACCAGCTAGCCTAACTGATCTTCTCGACCCAAGACCGGCCATGGGGAGGTGAACCAAATCCAAACCAATGGGTTGACCAATTTCAAGCCAAAGTGGCCTCTCCCCCATTCCATTTTAATCCAAACACTTTACACATGTCCAAGCCCAATTGACTTCACCATTGCCAAGCCCCGACCTCCCCGGTCAAGATGGTGACCCATGCTCGCCGGCCAGCCGCCCGGATTGCCGGAAAACACCACACCCGAGAGCTCACATGTGAGCCAACTTTGGAATTCCACCTTCGCTGAGCCGCCCCATGCCCAATGGCCACCATGGTCGTTCTTCCCATGACCAGAGCAGGCTGATCCCAACCCTTGGCCATCCCCGGGAGGCTCTCCAGCCACCTCTATTTAAACCCGACCCCCTCACGGCCATGAGAAGAGAGTTGCACAAAACTTGCCGAAACTCTGCCAAAATTGTTCCAAACCCTTCTCCAACCTCAAAGCAGTTTATCCCCAGTGTCAATTTGCCCTAATCCCCACTCGATAAAACTCAATTTCCCAACCGAAATTCCACCCAAAACCGAGACACTTCTCCACAGTGAGCCAATCCCCAAATTGATTGGTTCTACACCTTCACCGGACCAAGGAAGGTGTCCACCGAAGAAAGCCCCATCTCCGAGGCCACCCAGGTTGCTCCAGGCCTCCAAGCTTTGTGATCGGCCGTGGTCGAAATCCAACCTAGACAATTCACCGGACCAGGAGACTTCATCCGGAGCTTCGCTAGGATCCAATCGAAGGTGCAACAACTCTCGGATCGAAGCCACACTTCTCGAGCAAAGGTATGAGCTAATTCTTCATCCCGAGCTTCGGAGATTCTCCATTTCAAATGCTTTAATTTCAATGCATGATAACCGTATAGATGTGTTCGTCTCTTCAAGACGAATCCATAGAGCATAAGAACATGAAAATCCATTGAGTATCGAGTGAGATCTTAGGGATTTAGTGTGGACGGCTCTCGGGTGAGGACGCTCGGGGACGATGAACGGATGCCGTCCATTTAATACACGCGCGGACGGACGGCCAGGATCGCGTCGGATCAGAAGATGGAGCGATACAGCGGGCCCCGGGAGCGCTGACTCGGATGGCGGCGTCGAATGGGAGCGCGACGCGTGTGCGTTCGGAGATGCCGAGGATGACGCGGCGCCGCGTGGATAAATAGAAAATTAGGGGTATTTTCTATTTATTTAATTCCCTAAACTTCAAAAATTCATAACTTTGTGTAGAAAAATCAGAAAAATAAAATAAAAATACCCTCTTGCTCGGTGAACGAGAGGAGAATAATGTGGAAAAGAAATCATTTAATTTCATCAAGTATTTTATTTTTAATAATTTATTTACTCTCTGCATACTTTTAATTCTCCATGCATTTATACAATTCACCATGGCATGAGACCATAGGGCTTTTGAAGACTCTGAATTTGGGAACATTCCCTGAATTTTCCAAAGTCAAAGGCCATCCCTATGAAAAGTTATTGATTTTTCAAATTCATGTTACTGTTTTAAGTATTTTAATTCCAATAAATAGCATGTTGTGAAATAAATTCTATGAAAATTTGGTGATGTTCCTTATGACCAGAGGACCCTAGGAAAAATAGGTTTTGAGTTAGTTCATTTAAAACAACCCTAATTGGCTTAAACACTCAAAATAGGTCTCTAATTAATTAGAGCTAACTATACATCAAATTGACTTGAAATGAATTCTCCACTGACCTTTAGGATCAGAGGAACCTACCATAAAAATTTGAGGTCAATTGGACTTGGTTAGCCCTATTAATTGGGTTGATTAAGCCATTTAGTCATTTTAAACTTTAAAAATTCATAACTTTCAAAATATCTTTCAAAAATTCACCAAATTGGTTTTGGAGCCTCTCTGATATTAGGGAAATTTAAGAAAATTAAAATTTCAATTTTCTAAAATGGTTGATTTTTTAATATTATTTTAATATTTTAATAATTAAAAAATAATAAAAATCACAAAAATAATAAAATTCACCAAAATGTCACATTTTGAATTTTAATCACTTAGGAACAAACCCCATATTTTTCTTAGGTCTATTTAGTGAAATATTAAATTTTAAAGCTCTAGGGAAATTTTAAAATTAAAAAAATGTATTTTCTTGCATTTTCACTAAAATAATCATAATAAATCATAGAAAAATCAGAAAATTGCAAAATTTGATTCTCTGATTTCCTTGATATCAGAGAGATTTTTGAAAAATATAAAATTCATTTTTCAACGTTTATTTTATTTTTAAATTAATTAACACTCCAAAATTTAAAATAATTATAATAAAAATAATATAATTCAAAAAATCACCAAAATTGGTCCAAGTGGTCCTCTGGTCATTAGGAATATCCCCTAATTTTCTTAAGGACAGAAACTTTCCCTTGGTCATGTTATTAAATTTTCCTTAGAAATCTCTATTTTCTACTAAAAATAATTATATAAATAAATTAAATACAGAAAAATCACATTTTCTTCTCTCATGTCTTTATTTACATATGAGTGAAGTCACATAAAAATTTCAAGTTCATTTGAGCTCAATTTAGTGAGTTATGAAATTATTAAGCTTAAATGGTAAAATGATAATTAAATTTTTTAATCCTTAATTAAAACTTTAGGTTTAATAAAAAATTAACAAGTAAAATATTTGATCCTAATCTGATTTAGATGATTGGAATTTAAATAATTAAAGGGTAGAAACCCATTAAGCAATTTAAAAAAATTAAACCTTAATTAAATAATTGATTAAATTTGGAAGAATAATAAAATTGGAATTATTAAAATAGGGATATTATTAGGAAGAGATTTATTCTTTAATTTAAAAATCCCTATATTAATTATCTCATTAATATTTAATTCTTAATTAAAATGATAACTCAAATTCAAAATATTAAAAGACTTAATCATTAAACTAAAAATCAAATTATTGAACTCTTTTAAAATTTTAATTAAAATTAAAATGAATAAAATTAAATTAAAAATTAAATTAAATTAAATAAATCAAATTAAAATAAATTAAATTAAAAATTAAATTAAATAAATCAAATTAAAATAAATTAAATTAAATTAAATTAAATTAAATTAAATTAAATTAAATTAAAAATTAAAATTAAATTAAATTAAATTAAATTAAAAATTAAAATTAAATTAAATAATTAAATTAAAAATTAAATTAAATTAAATTAAATAAATTAAATTAAATTAAATTAAATTAAATCAAATTAAATTAAAATTAAATCAAATCAAATTAATTTAATGTAACATCAAATCAAACTAAGTTGAATTAAATAGAATTAAATTAAATTAAATTAAATTAAATTAAATTAAATTAAGTCGAATTAAATATAACATCACCTAAAACAGAAAGAAAATTAAATATAAAGCAACTTGAACACTATTCCAAATTTAAACCCATTAAACGGAAATTAAACTAAATCACAAACCATTTGGATACCAATTTACCTCGAAAGCTTTTAGTTATCATAACTCCTAAACAGAATATTAAATGAAATATTGCTTCACTCATAGGATATTCAAATGTCCTAGTTCACTGAGCAAGTTAACAAAACTTAACTAAACCTCGGACGATTAATTCATTTGTATAATTAAATTCATTTGGACTTAAAACAATCCTAGCAATATTGAAAAGATGTTTAAGATTTGCCTTAAGCACTTCCTCGATATGGTAGGATGTTCATAAGAACAATTGAATTTAATTGTTCTTTGATGAAGAAAATCGTCTTCAAACCAAAAACACAAGGAACCTAGACGTCATAGGAAATGACTAGCTATAGGATTAGGAATTTGGTAGAAAACCATAACCCTTACCTTAGCTTTACCTAGGAACTTGCTTAAATATTCTAATTGTGTTTTAAGTGCAGCTTGGGATGACGGGAAGACCCTCCAGGTACGCTTTTATTTTATTGCAATTTACTTTCTTGCAATTTACATTATTAGCAATTTCTTTAATCGCATCGCACTTACTTTTCTTGCATGATAAACAACTGTTGCATGAAAACCCACACCTTTAGGATAGTCCCTAAAACTGAAACCAAAACTAAGTTAAAAGTCATTGCAAGATAAAATTCACCGCCACAACATTTCAAAATATAAAACAACTCAAAATTTAATCACAAACGGAACACAAAACTACAAGTGTGACATCTAAAATATTCAATTCGGTCCTATTGTTTGAGAGCTGAAGTGTAGATGTTAGCCCTCGGGCGAGGGAACGTGGGAGCTCTGAAGTGGCGATCGGTATCCTCCCAGTCTAGCCGCAGATTCAGTAATCAAACATAGGATTAGTAGATATTCTTTACACCTGGACCAAAGGGTAAAGAATAGGAATGCTCCTATTTGTCACAATACCTTAAAATTATCTATTTAAATTCATCAATCACTTAAATTTCTAAGCAAGGGGAAATATACTTTTCCGAATAGTTAAGACTTATTTAGAAATTAGTTTAATTTCCTGCACTTTCAATACGTATTAATTTTCTACTTAGTTAAGTTACCTAATTAAAATACTTAGTTTACTTTATCGCGCTTAAATTTAGAATTCCAAATTTTCGTATACTATTATTATTATTTTAAAATTAGTTGTTATTTAATTTTCTATTTCCCTGTGGGATCAATAACCAGGACTCCAATAGAGCCCTGTATTACTTGATACGATACGTATACTTGCGTAGCATCCACAACATAAACAATTACAATTCTATACATATAATATAGCGGGGTCAAGTTTTTTGGCGTCGTTGCAATTAAATTAAAAATATCATAATATAAAATTGTGGGTCAGTATTTGCTTTAAAAACCTCCACTACTGTAGAATTCTTGCTGAAATTTTTACTTTTCTTATTAAAAAAAAAACTAAAAAACTAAATTTGATTTCATTTTACTCCTGTTATTTAAATTGTTATACTTGTAAATTAGGATATTAAAAATTCGTGCAAGCATGATATGTTAGTTTTTATTTCTCACCCATATATCATTTCTTATGCTTAAATGTTTTATCTTAATTAAAAAATTAAAGTTTGGGGGTGGGGGAATTTAAAAAACAAAGATTTTTCAAAAACCTAAAATTTTATTTGATTCTAAGAATACCTAAAAATAAATCTTATATTTGATTGAGAATAATTATCTACGTGAAGTTTAGTTAGGGGAACAAAATTTTAAATATAGAAATGAATAAAAGAATTTAGTTAAAATTTATAGTAATCATGAAAAACTTAAAGTTAAAATTTTCTTAATAAAGAAGTGTTAAATAAAGTTAAACTATCTTTAGTAAGAAGTTTTGTATTTTTGAATAAATAGAAGATTTGACTTTTATTCTTCAAAGCTTAAATTTCTTTTATTGAAGAATAATTTTCAAATACTATTATTATGATTTTTAAGTAAAAGATGTATATCTGACCTTTGTTTTAAATGGAAGGGTGGAATTCAAAATCATTAAAGGCCAATCCAGATATAGTAATCCTTGCCATATAAAAAAAAGTGTAGTATATGAAAAAAGAGGAGAAGCTTGAGGATTTAAGGGCCTAATCAAAAATTGCTTTCATACCTAAAGTTTAAGATTTAAGTTCAGAGAAAATCTAAAGCTTAAGGTTATAATATAGTAAGTAAAATTATTTTCAAATAACGATTTTTAAATGAGAAAAATAAGTGTTTGAATCCTATATTTTGAAGAATCTACAAATATTTCTGAAATAGATAGAAAATTATATTTGTCATTTTTCTTTACTTAAGAACTTTCTAAACTTTAAGTTGGTTTTAATTACTGAAATTTTTTCTAAATTGGACTATTCAATTTCTAGAACAAAATTTTGTTATATTCCTAAGAAACTCATTACATAATTTGCATGCTAAAATGTTTTATGAGATTAACTATCACTTGAGGACAAGTAACATTTTAAGTTTGGGAGATTTTGATACACCTAAAATCTTTAGTTTTTTTATGCAGATGTTATACCTATTTTTAATGATATTACACTTTAATGGAAGGTATTTTGTGTTTTTCTTGCAGGTATGATGAAAATGGATGGTCATGATGAAAGGAGCAAAATTGGATCAAATTTGGAGAAAAAAAATAAAAAATCAAAATTTTGGCACTGGCGTTTAGCCGCCACTGGGCCGGCGCTTAGCCGCCACAGTTAAAAATCAAAATTCAAATGAATTTGGTATAAATTTAAATGGGGATGGGATGCAACTCTTGGTGGTAACTACCATAACTTCCTTTGGGCGACAAGTTTGAATGAAGGGGCGCGTTCCTTGGTAGATACATTGAATATGGGCACATTGTGAAGAGACACCAAGGCATCTTTTGGTTTACTATTTAAAGAGAGTCTTAGGAAATGTTAGGAGACTCTTCCTTTGCATTTTGAAGGGTTCTTTCTTTCTTTCTTTTGTTCTTCCACTGCATTTTAAGAGTTTTTATTTTAGAGTAGGAGTAGAGAGTAGAAA
>JAKZJZ010002003.1:0-21519 GCA_022702705.1 Papilionanthe hookeriana x Papilionanthe teres
ACGACCATCGTCATCGGCAAAACACCGAGTCTACTTCAGCAAAACTTTCCTAGAATTAAAACAACCAAGCCATAGGACTTCGAGGTAGCTTGCCTAGTGCAACATAAATCCTCGACTCCTCGTTAGGCATTTGCATTGCAAATTAAGCCCTAACCGGTCTTAGGATTCCGAGGTAGTCGTCCGATACGACAATAAACCCTCACATCTTCTAGGCTATTTGTTTGATTTTATCATACAAATATAAGCCCTAATTAATTGAAATTGGCAAGATTGAAATATCAAATAAACATTAGGACTTTCCTAAATTCAAGACAAACAATAGGACAGTCGGGAAATTATCGAAGTTCACTTCGAATCAGTGATTTCTCCTACCTCTCTTCCTTTGGATTCACAAAACAAAATGTTCCAAAATTTGATCCATTCCCTATTGAAATTCCAAAATTCAATCTTTGAAAACCTTAAACTTTGAAATTCTTGAGAGCAGAATTATTGATTATTATCGAGAGTTTTCTTAGGTGATTCCCGTCACTTAAGATGTAATTAACTATAGGGCTTGCCCTTATAGGGAATTTTAAAGAACCCGAGTAATATAAACCCTGTTTGATACTTTCATATTAAGCGAGGGAATTTGTCGGCTTATAAAATTGGTTCGCAAACCAAACGGATGTCACAAAACTTCTAGTTTATTTGATCGAGCCCCACCATCGAGCAGTGTGTCTATCCTTAGGGATAGATATACGGTTTGTGGTGCGGTGCTCGTTTATATAAACTATTTGGGGATGTGAGATCGGTTTAATCTCATATCTTAAAACTTTCAAATTTAAAAATTATTTTCAAAATCAAATACTACTTTCTAAATTATATATATTTAAATTAAATTTAAAATAAAAATTCGCCGCACAACTTCGTTAGGCGACCACTTTTCAAAATAAAACACACAACCCTAAAAAAAATAATGCCGACGATTTACGGCGACTCCGCTGAGGACAATTCCTCTCTCCATTATAATCAAATAGTTGCTTTCAAAAATCGGTAGTGTATCCATGTCCCTAATGGATCAAACTACCCTTCTTTCCGTTGGAATACTATGTTCATTTCTATCTTGAACAAGTATAGCCAACATTCTCTCGGATTTAGGAGCCACTTATTTAGACACCCCTAAACGGAGAGGTTCCGAGATCCTTTTACCTCATTTCGAGGTGGGGTGGACCCCAATAGGTGTTAGTTTAGGAGTGATCCTTCGAGTCGGGAAGTCTTGCTTAAGACTTTCTTTTCCTTTCGAATCGGATTCCTTACCTTCTCTACACCTTTGAACATTCCGTTCTAAATAAACAAACCCTCTAATAAGTGATTCTTTTAACAAATGATTCTTTTTTATAAATACATGAACAAAGAATGAGTTCGGACTCTTTTCAATTCCTTTTCGTCCTAAAGAAAAGAAGCATAACTTGGGACTGACAACCAGAATCTACCTTGCAGAAATGGAAGCCCCGAAGCCGATTTTCTCCTTCACCGACGGACTCGGACTTCGTCTGTCTATAAGGATGAACTGCCCGACAATGGGGTCATCCGATTTGGACAGGGATTTGAAAACACGAACGTCAAAGTCACCGACGTCTCCCTCTTTGCACTGACGAACAAGGTATCTGAAGCTAAGGAATCACTGCTTGAGTTCAACCTTAGGTCGACCCAAGAGTTTCCTCCTGCGAAGGGTCCCGACTAGGAGAATGCTGCCTGTCCGCGGGAGGACTCGTTCTCACTACCCCCACTTGGTCTAGTTGTTTACGCACCTACCCCGACTTCGCCAAATCAAAGGGGAAAGGAATCCGGAACTATGATAAACCTGTTACCGTGGAGGGTACGGATCTTCTGTAAGACCTTACGTCTTCGAAATCGGGTCCGGTTCGAAGATTCCTTCGTCGACAAAGACCCAAAGAAGAAATAGAAATAGAAGGATCGCCGGGGAAGCCGGAGCTGCCGAGGTTGCCTTCTGGAGGAAATTCCGAGTTGCCGGAATATACACCGTTGCCGAATATACACCACCGCCCGACTACATACCACTTTTGGGAGGAAGCGGGTTCCATCCCCTCTCCGCCGCAGAGGATGAAGAGAATGTTCGAAAGATTGCTTGCCACATTACCACGACCCGCATACTACAACGATAGCCGCAAGAAAAGAATCGAACTACGCCGTTTGCTCGACTGCAAACTTTGGTAGAAAAGCTAGCGAAGAAGGAAAAGCCGCCCGTGTCGGAAATTCTACGAAGGATAGGGCGGGTGCCGATCCAAATCCCGTCTTGGGCCCCGAGTAGAACCCGCCGTCATGATAGAAAAGCCAAGCAAGAGAATGAAGGCTAGCCCGCCCGTCGTAGTATCGGGGTTACGGATTAGGGAGGATACCACCTTCCGAGCATTTGGCCGATGAGACCATCCGGTCATAGACCTTCCTGCTGCTAGAAGGATGGTGTGGCGTCCCACTACGGGGCGATTGAGGCCGAAACGACGGCTCGAGAAAGAAAGTCTTGCCGGAGGGCTGGAATGCGAAGAAAGTGCTACTGCGATGAAGGGGACTCGTGAAAAAAGGACCCGGCAACCATCGCATAACAACCACAAAGATACACAAAAAGCTCCGCTAGAAGATGCCATGGAAAAGTTGAGAACCGACATCCGACGGTTGGCAAAAGAAAGAGAAGAAAAGTTCGGAGATGAGATCGACTCATCGGAATTCATGGACAACGAATATGCAAGAAATCAACATGGTTGAGACACGAGCTTCATCATCTTCTCGAGGTGCTCCTGCGGCCGCAGAAGAGCGGAGCCGGAGCGATGAAGAGACAGCTTCGAGAAAAGGACGACACGATCGCTCGAATGGCGAAGAGGATGGAAGAGATGGCCGTAGCTCTAGCCACTCTCCAAAGTCAAGTACAACCACATGAGAGACACCCCCGAAGTCATTCACATCGTAGACGGAGGAAAGGAGATTACATCCGTCAATGGGGATGACCAGGTGAAAAAGGATACAACACAAAGTATGATCCCGAAAAGGATATCAAGAACTTGGTAGAGCGAGCGAGTGCGAGAAGCCCTAGCACAATCAAAGAACGGGACATCCATTCGGACGGGTAGACCTTACCGGAAGAATTCGACGCTGTCCAATACCCGAAAGGCTTCGTACCACCTCCGTTTAAGACCTTCGACGGAACCGGGAACCCCCGACAGGCATGTTGCACACTTTCGTGCCGAGTTGTTGCAATGCCGGCGGGAGCGATGCGCTACTCTTCCGACGGTTCGTTAGCGATCGTCGAGAATCGCCTTCGGCCGGTATGCGGAATTACCCAACGGATGCGCAAAGACATTCTCGGAGCTAGAGAGCCTCTTCATTAAGCGATTTGTCGGAGCTCGGCACCACATCACTATAGGTGATTTAGTGGTAGAGAAACAAAGGCCGAATGAAACTCTAGTGGATTACATACTTCGATGGAGAAATTTAAGTATGAAGTGTGAACCACAAGCTGCAAGAACAACATGCGATCGGCATCTTGCTTAAAAGCATTCACGGCCCGATAGCACTTCTCCTCAAGGGATTCACTATTAAGACTTTTGAGAAGTTGTTAAGCAAGGCCGGAAGCTTGCAAGAAGAGGCGAAGCAATTAAGTTTTGCCGACAAGACGGACAAGCGAAGCCGGTGAAGACTTTCGAAAAGAAATGCGGGGTCGTTGCGAGCGGTTGACAAAGGCAAACAACCGATGCAAATACCACCGAACGGCCGCAACAACCACAACAAAATTACCGGCAACCCGGTCCAAGCTATCGATCGTCTCCGCGAGTATGAACAACCGTCTCGTCCGCAACGTACATTGAGGGAGCTTACGAGCGAGAGAATATCCGTTCAAAAATGAAGCGAGTACCAAAGATGTTCCGTAGCTTAATGAAAACTCCGGATTTCCAGCTGCCGAGCCCAAAAGACGAGAGGAAGTCAACAAGAAAGGTGATCCCAACTTTTGCCCCTACCATCGGATGCTTGGGCACAAGATAGAAGACCGCATTACCTTCAAAAGTTGGCTCGACGACAACCTTCGGAAAGGAAATATAACAATCCCGAAGGAGTACATGAAGGAACCCCGGAAAGGAGGTTCCGTCAATGTTATCTCAGCCGATCCCGTCATTCCGATAGATCCCTATGCAAGCCGACGATGGATGGACTACCGCCTGGACGAGATCTTCGAAGAAGATTTTAGACAACATCCGAACCGCTTCGGTGCGAGCTTCAATTCGTAGTTCGAGACTCGTTAAGCCGGTACTATCACTTGCGATAGAAGAACCACCTCGACAGGAGACAATCGAAGAGAAGAAGAAAATTGACGAAGAAGAGGGACCGAGACTCCTAAGGCTAGACTAGGGGCCGCTATCCTAGGATAGTTGTTTCCGATTCGGGGGAGAAATCCCTCGAACCTCTCGATTTTGTATGATTATCTGCTCACTTCGGTGGGATCATATAATGATAAGGGTGATGGCGTTGGCTACGTTTTGACCGTTTCTAACGATTACGTAACTAGCGACAATCCGGGCGTCGATTTCGATACCAACAACAATTCTCAAATCATACAAGATCTCGACGTTCAAAATGACGAAGAAGGCATCCATCGAGGAGGCTACGAGAGTTCAACAAGCAACGGATCTATCCGTGAGTTTCGAGGAGCTCCGGTTACAATAGAGTTAGAGCCTTCAGATTTGGAAGATAATCCGGAAGAGCCGATCATTCCGATTCGGGAGGAGACACCGACAAACTCGATACTAGATTCGGAAGAAATTACGAAGTCAACCTAAGAAGTGGAAAAGTTCTACCTCCAAGAATGGGTCCAAAAGACAAAGGAAAGCGGTGGTTGTTCAAGAAGAACCAACCCCGGCAGAAGACATACCCATTCGAGAAGAAGCCGAGACACGGGAGAACAAAGTGGACTACAACGTGCTAGCCCATCTTAGGAAACTACCGGCCAAGCCGAGCATCTACGATGCTCTCATCTTATCAAAGGAGATGAGAGAAGCTCGATCGAAGGCCTTACTTGATCCGGAAATTTGCTTAGCTCAAATGGCCGGAGATTCCTTGGATGAGGTTTGCTCGTTAAAGGAACAGCGAGGTGTTACCTTCACGGACAATGACCTACTACTTGGGACGGCGAGATCACAACCGACCGTTGTACATTTCGGTTACAATTGGGAAGTTTACGCTCTCCGGAGTATTGGTGGATCCGGGAGCATCAATCAATATAATGAGTCTTCGAACACTAGCATACTTGGAAATTGATGCTCGTGAGCTCGAGGCCGACAAAATGTTATTAAGAGGATTCGACCGAGAAAGGAGAAAGAGCCCTCGGGTCAATAACGCTGCGATGAAGACCGGTGATTTAGCAAAGACAACCGCAAAATTTCATATAATCGATTCGAAACGTCGTTCAACGCTCTCTTGGGCCGACCATGGATACATGAAAACGGGATGGTACCATCATCTCTCGCATCGGTGCATCAAATATTACGATGGAGGGGAACGAGTGCATCAAAGGAGACTTACAACCATTCTCCGTACATGAAATTGGAATCCATGAAGATGCGACTTATTATGCACCGCCAAAGAAAACAATCTTCTCCGGAGATACCATAACAAATGAAGCAAAGAAAGTTCGGGACAACAAAGAACACCGAAGTTCTAGTCCAACGATCACTCACCACTCCCTTCCGACGAGATGGTGAAGGTTTCTCCACAACTCGCATCCGAGGTCGAGGCCGGGGACGAGGCCGTGGTAGAGACACTAGGACAATTGGACGGAAGAAACCAGCCATCAATGTTGATTGGTATGATAGTTACGAAGAAGAAAAAGAAATCAAGCAAGAAGCGAGCAACAATAAGTCGAAAGAAGCCGCAATACAAGATCTCCCTCGAAGATGAAAAGAACGAAGAATACAAATCAATGTACGAGAAGATTAACCACTACGTACATACTATGACCCTAACTCCGATCCATTCTAATAAGATCGAGGGTATGGAGGTCGAAGAGGTACGTAGTGACGGTGCAAAGCCGATCAAATTCTACCGTGGTGCTTCTTCCTCCAAAGCCGAAAATAATGTACAATTCGAAGATGTCACTTCATCAGAATTAATGGAATTACCTTTTGAGTGGTACTCTCCCTGTGTTCAAAATTTAATTCAACGTGGTTTCTTACCTCGACAATGGACAAAATGCCAATCACAACATTTTGAAAAGTTATGGAATAACTCCGGTCGTCCTCCCAATTCAAAGTATGGACTCGGATTCGGCACGGTAGGGTCGGTTGACGATGCTGAATTTTGCTTGGTTGTCACTTGCAAATCCAATGAAAGCTGCATGGAAACTACGAACGAACTCGAAGATTTACAAATTGGAGACGCTCCACCGAATTCGAAGAAGAAATCAAATCTACGATAGATGAGTTAACGGAAGTTAACTTGGGTACTAGCGAAGAGCCTAGACTTACCTTTGTTAGCTCCTTACTCAATAAAGAAGACTCCGAAGAAATAATCAAGTTATTAATGGAATTTAAGGACTTGTTTTGCTTGGAACTACGATGAAATGCCGGGATTAGCCCCGAAGGTTGCGGTCCATAAGTTAGGAGTGGATCCTACTTCGTTCCGGTCGGACAAGGTCCCGGAAGAATGCGTCCGGAAATCGAACAACAAGTCATAGCCGAAGTTAAAAAGCTAATAGACGCTAAATTTGTCCGTGAAGAACAATACCCGACTCGGTTAGCTAATGTGGTGCCGGTCGGAAAGAAGAATGGTCGGATCGGAATTTGTGTGGACTTCGGAGATTTAAACAAGGCATGTCCAAAAGATGAATTCCCTCTACCGATTCCAGAGCCGATGATCGATATTGCTTCGACACATGAAATATTCTCATTCATGGATGGATCTTCGGGATACAACCGGATAAAAATGGCTCCGGAAGATGAAAAGCTTACGAGCATTCGAACGCCGATCGGAGTATTTTGCTACACGGTGATGCCATTCGGACTGAAGAACGCAGGAGCAACTTACCAAAGAGCAATGACAAGAATTTTTGATGATCTCATCCACAATCAAGTCGAGTGCTACGTGGACGATGTCGTCATCAAAAGCAAAGTAAAGGAAAACCACATGTATGATTTGAGAATTGTTTTCGAACGATTAAAACAATTTAACCTTAAGATGAATCCCTTAAAATGCGCCTTCGGCGTCACCTCCGGGAAATTCTTAGGATTCGTTGTCCGACATTGTGGAATTGAAATCGATCCGGAGAAGATTAAAGCTTATCTTAGAAATGCCGCCTCCCAAAACCTTAAAACAATTACGATCTTTTCAAGGGAAGTCGGCATATCTTCGACGCTTTATCTCGAACACGTCGAGGTAGGTGTCGGCCTTTCTCGGCACTAGTTAAAAAGGACGCCAAATTTATTTGGGAAGAGAAATGCCGGAAGGCCTTCGAAGACATTAAACAATATTTAATGACACCTCCTGTCTTAGCGGCCCCGGTCTCGGGTAGACCGGCGATACTTTACACCGCGGCTTTAGACGACTCTCTCGGAGCCCTGTTAGCCGGGTCAATGATGAGGGTAAAGAAAATGCTCTTTACTACTTAAGCCGTCGTTTACTCCCGACGGAAGTAAGGTATCCCGCAATTGAAAAGCATTGTTTGGCCACGATCTTCGCCGCTCGAAAGCTCGGGCACTACATGCTTTCTCATAAGGTCAACTTGATTTCGAAGTTTAATCCATTGCAATACTTGATGACTCGTCCAACACTTTCCGGCGGACTTGCCGGATGGTCGATGATATTATTGCAATTCGATATAACTTTCGTGCCTCGCGTGCCGTAAAGGGACAAGTCTTAGCGGACTTCCTCGCGGCACACCCTTTGCCGGCCGAATCTCCTCTCGATGACGATCGCCGGATGAACAAATAATGAGCCTAGAAGACCACGATGATCGACGTTAGGAATTGTATTTCGACGGAGCATCTTCGAGCACACAAAGACGAAGAATCGCAAGTGATAGTGCCGGTAAGGCGGGAATCGGGCTAATCTTTATAACACCGGAGCGGGGGATGTTAAGATACTCCTACCACTTGACGGAACCGTGTACAAACAACGAAGCGAGAATACGAAGCCCTCATAACGGGATTGGAATTAACTATTCGAATGGGGATAACGGACATCAACATCTATGGGGATTCACGGTTAATCATTCGAACGGATCGCCGGACAATACGGAATTTTTAAACCAAGACTCGAACAATACTTCCGGTATGCCATACGAGTTGTTGGAACGATTCCAAATGTAACGATCTACAAAATTCCTAGAAAAGAGAATGCTTTAGCGAGATGCTTTAGCCCGTCTCGCAAAAGAATTTGCACTGTTTGCAAGATGAATCGGTGGAAGTGTCGGTTCACGGACGTCGAGTCCTATCACGGCTTGACATAGACATGATACACAAATCAGAAAAGAAAAAGAATCGATTGCGGCGATGACGGAAAACACGGAAGATTGGCAACGGCCATTAATAGACTACCCAGCAAACGGGAAAACTACCGGACGATAGGTCGCCGGCCCATCGGATCAAGAAAAGAACTCGTCCTACGCATTAATAAACAACACATTGTACGAAGGTCTTTTGATCAAATGTGGCTAAGGTGCCTAAGCGGGTACGAGGCCCGTGAAATTGTTAAAGAGGTGCATTCGGGACTGCGTGGCGCTCACCGATCGGGTCCAAAGATGAAAATGAAAATTAAAAGACTAGGGTACTACGGCCCTCGATGATGACCGATCGCATGAAAATCGCCAAGAGGCGTCACCAATGCCGAGTGCACGGGTGGTTCTACACCAACCTCCAAATGTGCTACACCCGACAATTGCGTCGTGGCCGTTTGAATGTTGGGGCACGGATATAGTGGGTCCGATAGAACCACCATCTTCGAAAGGACATCGTTTCATTCTTGCGGCTACGGATTACTTTTCCGAGTGGGCGGAAGCGGTTCCACTTAGAGAAGTGAAAGCACACCACGTGCTCTGCGGTTTTCAAGAACCAAGTTGTCTACCGTTTCGGAGTGCCGCGCGAGGATCATCTCGGATAATGGGTCGGCATTCGAAGCACACAAATCAACAATTTTGTCGGGAGGCACGGAATCGGCGGCGATACTCGACAATTTACTACCCAAGAGCAAACGGTCTCGGCGAGGCTTTTAATAAAACTCTCGTTCAAATCTTAAAGAAAACCTTGGACGATAATAAGAGAAATTGGCACGAGAAATTGTTAGAAGCCTTATGGGCCTACTCGGACAACCTTCGAACTCCTACTCGAAGCTACACCTTACGCTCGGTGTATGGGTCCGAGGCGATGTTACCTTTAGAGGTTCGGCTTCCTTCACTCGGAATTGCGATTGCAAACAAGATCACGACGAAGAAAACGCCGGATTACGACTCGAAGAATTAGAAAGCTTGGAAGGGAAAAGACTTGCGGCGCAACGAATTTAGAACTATACCAAGCTAAGATGGTTCAAGCCCATGACAAGCTGGTCCGCCCAAGAACCTTCAAAGTTGGTGACTTAGTTCTCGTTCTCAAGAGACCTATTCTTGCACACCGCAAGATAGGAGGAAAAATTGAACCCACTTGGGAAGGACCGTTTGTGGTTGAAGCAGTATACTCAGGAGGTTCCTACCAGCTAGTGAATTGCCAGGGAGAAAGACATATGCTTCCAATCAACGGACGATACTTGAAAAAATATTACGCTACATGATGTTTCGAAGGAATGAATTCTTCATCCCTAAGAAACACGGGTGAAGTAATTACTTGTGGTTGGGTCCGAACCCAAAAAATAATAAAATGTGCTAAGATAAATAAAATCATGATAATTAAGTTTTCCTTGTTTTCTTTTTCAAATCAAAATCTCTTCCCTCATCTTATCCTACTTCATTCTCGTTAAATTTCAAAATATAAGAATAATAAAAAATGTATCTTTAATAAACATTTTCTTAATGTTCTTGTTCTTAGTACGACCACGATCCTTTTCCTTGTCTTTTCGTAGGGAAATGTCGAACGGGCGGTTGGTCTTGAACTTTAAGAATGGCGTAAGCCTTGCACTCGATGAAAAGAGGGTGAAAGATGGAGCGATAATCGAGATTGACTCGGATTTCGCACCGGCGGAGCCTACGATACGAGGAAAGTGGCCGGGTCCCGGTTAACCGAGAAAAACTACCCGGACGGACGGTGATGAAAGTGGGTGGCCCAAGCCACCAATCCAACAACAAGAAAAGAAAAGCAAACACCGAAGAAGACAAGAAAATGAAGTCCGTAGTCACTACGGCGGAGGGCGGGCTTGTCGGCGCCGCGCTCGCGAGAGATTCAAGAAGTTCGGAGGGCTACTCTCACGGCCACGCAACGAAGAAATAAGAATCGCCGCATCCGTAAAATGTTAACAAAACTAGGCTGCGGACCCGGCGCGACGAGACAGTCGCTAATGCCGGCACTCACATTTCAAGGACACCGGTTCACCGAGAACTCGAAGAAAGGAGGCCAGCTCTAAAATAACGAAAGAACCGGGGAAATCTCCGGAAGATCGGAAGAAAGAAGGCTACCACGCCACCGGATAGAACCACCGGCGGTGCATGACCTTGTTGCGAAGCAACCCGGGGGATGTCCGACGGTGCCATCATCCACGAGGAGCCGAGGTATGCGGGGGAACGTGAAGGGATTGAACCATATATCCCACAATATGTCACAAGGCCTCGCCATCTGCAGATCATTCCGGAATACGAGCTGGAGAGGATGCAGAATGTTGAATAGAAAACTTTCGAATACTTCGAGAGAATTAAAGGAAGAAGAATCAACATACTAGAAGGCCTCGAGCTACACACCGACGTATTTTCAGAGTATGAACAACAGCAAATCGTGGATCGTATCCGGGATGCGAAAAGAATGGGCCGAGCGAGGCCGCCTGAGGAAAACACATACTCGGAACCCCGGAGATGGATGCCGGGGAAAGGAAGAATCACAATACAATGTGGATGCTGCTACGACTTTGTTGAAGACGAAAAGGAAACCCACCGGGGATACTCCGTCATGGGCGAGTAGATCCGATGCCATTAGTTATCAAGAGAATGGTAAAAAGATTGATAACATGGAGAGTGCTGCCGACGGATTGCATACCCAATAGCTGCATTATCAACATCTACAAACGGGGTGATCGCATACCCCCACATATTGATCACCACGACTTCGTCGGACCTTTCTGCACGGTCTCTTTCTTGAATGAGTGCAACATCATGTTCGGATCGACCTCCGGATAGCGAGGCCCGGGTGAGTTCCGAGGGCCGATAAAGATACCTTTACCGGTGGGTTCCGTCATGATACTGCAAGGTAACGGAGCGGATATCGCAAAGCATTGCATACCGGGAGTGCCGAGTGGAGCGAATCTCGGTTACTTTCGGGAGGATGGACGACGACAAAATACCTTACCATTTCCAACCGGACCCGAGCTAGAGAACCTCCGGCCTTACGAGCTGTGAGTTACATGGGAAATATCACACCTCCAACGTACATCCGGTCGGCATCCTTGCCAAGGATGGCTTGGAAGGTGATGTTATTGACCATGTACCTCACTATTCGGACATGGATTTTTGACGGATGATTCTTTTGATGGATCAACAAAGATCATACACGATCCGTTTTGAGTCTACATGGATTGTATGAAATATATTCCGGATCGAGTTGTACGACGTATTTTCGACATGATTGGAATGAAAGTGACCATGTCACGTTTTTGGCCTTCACCTCTTTTGTGCAAATTGATTGGGAAACGCCATTAAAGTTAAATGAACTTCGAACAAAGAACGAGAAAAAGAAAAAAAGAGAATAAAAGAAAATTTTTTAAAAAAAAAATCTGAAAAATGACAAACACCAAGTTCACATGAACATTAAATAAACAACAAAATAAAATTTGAACCATTAAAAGATAAACGAAATCAACACAAATCTCAAATTCAATCTTTCCAAATTCCGAATCAAATTTCAATCTTTTCAAACTTCAAAATCAAATTCCATCCTTCCAAACTTCAAAATCAAATTCTCGATCAAATTCCAAATCCACTCTCGATCAAATTTCAAATTTGATCTTCCCAAACTTCCAAATCAAATTCTCAATCAAAATCCAAATCCAATCTCGATCAAGTTTCGAACTTGATCTTTCAAATTTCAAATCAAATCTTAAATCAAGTTTCAATCGAGTTCAAACTCATCCTTCCAAATTTCCAAATTTCCAAATTCAATCTTTCCAGGCTTCAAGTCTCGATCAAATTCAAATTCAATCTTTATCAAATCTCAAATCCGATCTTCTAGATCTCACATCAAAATTCAAAACTTTTGGGTCGAGGATTTTACATCCAAGGCTGCACTGCTTTAGGATTCTCTTCCTATTGCACTGAAATACATCAAAATTCAAACTTTTGGGTCGAGGATTTTACATCCAAGACTGCACTGCTTTAGGATTCTCTTCCTATTGCACTGAAATACATCAAAATTCAAAACTTTTGGGTCGAGGATTTTACATCCAAGGCTTGCCTTGCTTTAGGATTCTCTTCCTATTGCCTTTGAAATACACCAAAATTCAAAACTTTTGGGTCGAGGATTTTACATCCAAGACCTGCATTGCTTTAGGATTCTCTTCCTCCTGCACTTCGAAATACATCAAAATTCAAAACTTTTGGGTCGAGGATTTTACATCCAAGACCGCATCGCTTTAGGATTCTCTTCCTATTGCATCTGAAATACATCAAAATTCAAACTTTTGGGTCGAGGATTTTACATCCAAGACTCGCCTTGCTTTAGGATTCTCTTCTGTTGCCTTTGAAATACATCAAAATTCAAAACTTTTGGGTCGAGGATTTTACATCCAAGGCTGCACCTGCTTTAGGATTCTCTTCTATTGCACTGAAATACACCAAAATTCAAAACTTTTGGGTCGAGGATTTTACATCCAAGACTGCACTGCTTTAGGATTCTCTTCCTCCTGCACTGAAATACATCAAAATTCAAAACTTTTGGGTCGAGGATTTTACATCCAAGACTGCACTGCTTTAGGATTCTCTTCCTATTGCCTTTGAAATACACCAAAATTCAAAACTTTTGGGTCGAGGATTTTACATCCAAGACTGCACTTGCTTTAGGATTCTCTTCTGTTGCACTTGAAATACATCAAAATTCAAAACTTTTGGGTCGAGGATTTTACATCCAAGACTGCACTGCTTTAGGATTCTCTTCCTATTGCACTGAAATACATCAAAATTCAACTTTTGGGTCAAGGATTTTACATCCAAGACTGCACTGCTTTAGGATTCTCTTCCTATTGCACTGAAATACATCAAAATTCAACCTTTGGGTCGAGGATTTTACATCCGAGACTGCATTGCTTTAGGATCATTTCCCTATCGCAATGAAATACATCAAAATCAAACTCTTGAGGTTAAGGATTTTACATCCAACACCACTTTGCTCTGAGGTCTCTTCTCATTGCAACGATTCAATCTAATCAATTCAATTTTCTTTCGAGGTTGGAGATGTTGCATCTAAAACCTCAAAATCCTAATTTTCATTTCAAATCAAATCCCTCAAATTAATTTTGACAAAACTTCAATCTAAATTGAAACTCCAAACTAAAATTTAAACTCACACATCAAAACATAAATTGAAACAAAATAAAATCTAAGTCGAAATTCCCTCAGATCATGTGATTTGGGATTTACCTCCTTTTCCTTTCCCCAGCGAGAGTTCAAGAATCTCCGGTTCCGGAGATATACTTGACACTCCCCGGCGAAACTCTTCTACTTCGTCCTAAGTTCGTCACTTGGACATCTGTGTTGGTTTTGTTGATCGCTTCGGTCAACACCAATACGCGCGGTGTGCTCCGTCGGCTCACCACACCTATTGGGGGTCCATTTGTTGACCTCATTTTTGAGTGAGGTCTTCCCTTCTTCTTTTTAGTGCTTAGGATCTAGCCTTAGGCTTTTCCTTTGACTATCTTAGAGGACCAGAATTGGGACCCGCCTTTTAGAAATTTAAACCACTTCTAAACTCCCTGCAAACTCCACAAACTTGACTATAGACCCCTAATCACCTAGAGGGTTGAAATCGAATGTGGAAGTTTAAAGGATGAGTTCCTATAGGACTCTTTGGCCTTAGGAGCC
The DNA here is from genome assembly GCA_022702705.1 of Papilionanthe hookeriana x Papilionanthe teres. NCBI lineage: Eukaryota > Viridiplantae > Streptophyta > Magnoliopsida > Asparagales > Orchidaceae > Papilionanthe > Papilionanthe hookeriana x Papilionanthe teres. The sequence goes on from JAKZJZ010002003.1 coordinate 14,243, forward strand.
GCCTACGGGTGGCCTAGTCTGGTGAAGGGGCTGACATACACTACACTTACACACTACATTTCCACACACTTCCTAAAACCACACCCATACCCAACTTAACCTCCTGACTCATGTGGGTGATTCACATGGATGGTCCTTAACCCCTAAGCCCTTGGCTAAAGGGTTAGGAACAACATAGTGAATGCCTCGAATGAGTCCTTTCATGGCTCATATGGGCTTGAAATGGCTTCATGGCTCAACCAAAATGATTTCACCCCACTCAAATTCACCCAATCTTAAATTTCCCAAAATTTTAATTTTTGACCCCGGGACCCTACACCTACTAAACCTACCCAAAACCGTCGAAATTACCCAAATTTTTGCAAAATTTCCAAATTACCTAAAATTTTCCAAAATCAATCCCAAACACCTCCACATCACTCAAATTGACTATCCATACCCAAAAATACCAAAAATTCCAAGAAAACCTCCCAATACCCTCCAAATAACCCAAAATACCCTTCTTGGCCTAAAAATCCAAAAATTCAAAAAATTCCCAGAAAATTCCAGAAAATCCCAAATATTCCCAATTTCATTTTGTCCAACTACACCATGGGCCAATTTTGTCAATTTACCCTACTTTTGTCAAAACCCCCAATTTGACCCATTTTAATCCAAAGTGAACCCGATGTCAAACCAAACCTATCCAATTGACCCCAATTTTGGTCCAATTCAATTCTAAACTTCAATTCAACATTCCTAATACTAATTTAGACCAAATCCAAGTCCAATTTGATTGACATTTGGATCCAATTCCACTTTTGACCTTAAGGCCCATTTTTTGACCTAAGCCCAGAACCTAACCCAAATGAACCCAAACCCCAAAAATCAAAGCCCAACCAAAGTCAAAACCTCTTTGAAACACTCCCATAAACACTTCTCAACAATAATTCTACATAAATTTCAACCCTAGCCCAACATTGGCCCAACTTGGCCCATTTGGACCTATATTAGCCCATTCACCAAAAGAATCCAAATCCAACCCAATTCAAGCCCAAACTACCCCAAATTTGCTTCAAGTTACTCATGACACATCCATGAGCTAAACCAACAATTATTTGGCCCAACCTTTTACAAAAATTTTCATCCATGAACACATTCATAAACTTAAAAGCCACTTCCCTTAAACCTTTCTAAAAGCCCATTTCCTTGAAAATTCAAAAGCCCAAATCTACCCTAAAGCCCACATGACATCTCCATTTGTCATCCATTTAATTAAATCCATTACCTAAGTCCTAAAATCACCATCAAATTATTCCAAATCAAGTTTCATACAAATTTCCATCAAAACATCCAAAATTCTTAAAACCCATTTTCATGAAATTGACCCGAAGCTTTTCCCAAGCCAAATGGAGCCAAGGATGAGCCATTCACAAGCCATATGAAGCCATGAAAGTTTGGCATGTGACCATGCCATTAATGGCAAAAGGAGGAGAGTCCTTTAGCCATCTCCTAAAAGTCATTAGCCTTAAGCATGTCTCCCTTAACCAAGATTTAATCCAAATATTCTTGGATAAGGACATCACCACCTCTTGACCGGCTAGCTCTAGCCGATCTTCTCGGCCCAAGACCAGCCATGGGGAGGTGAACCCAACCCAAACCAATGGGTTGACCAATTTCAAGCCAAAATGGCCTCTCCCCCATTCCATTTTAATCCAAACACTTTACACATGTCCAAGCCCGATTGACTTCACCATTGCCGAGCCCCGACCTCCCACGGTCAAGATGGTGACCCATGCCTGCTCGGCCAGCTGCACGGATCGCCGGAAAACACCACACCCGAGAGCATCATGTGAGCCCAAGCTTGGAATTCTCACCTGCTGAGTTGCCCCATGCCCGATGGCCACCATGGCTGTTCTTCTCCTCACCGAGCAGCTGATCCCATGCCTCAACTCCCTGGGAGGCCCTCCACCCTCTCCTATTTAAACTCCACCTCTCTCGGCCATGGGGGGAGCTAAGCACAAACCTTACCAAAACTCTGCCAAAATTGTTCCAGACCCTTCTCCACTCTTAGAGCACTTGATCCCCAGTGAGATCCCCCTGCCATTTCTCCTCTGTAAGCTCAATTTCAGAGTTGAAATTCCACCCAAAACCGGGACACTTCTCCACGGTGAGCCAATTCCCAAATTGATTGGCTCTACACCTTCACCGGACGAGGGAAGGTGTCCACCATCAAAAGCCCCATCTCCGGGCCACCCGGTTGCTCCGGCCTCCAAGCTTTGTGATCGGGCTTGGTCGAAATCATATCCGGACAATTCACCGGACCGGGAGACTTCATGCGGAGCTTCGCTAGGACCCAATCGAAGGTGCAACAACTCTCGGATTGAAGCCACACTTCTGCGAGCCAAGGTATGAGCTAACTCTTCATCCCGAGCTTCGAAGATTCTCTATTTCAAATGCCTTAGTTCCAATGCATGTTAGCCGTATAGATGTGTTCGTCTCTTCGAGACGAATCCGTAGAGCATAAGAACATAAAAATCCATTGAGAATCGAGTGAGATCTTAGGGATTTAGTGTGGACGGCTCTCGGGTGAGAACACTTGGGGACGATGAATGGATGCGCGTCCATTCGATACACGCGCGCACGGACGGCCAGGATTGCGTCGGACCGGGAGACGGTACGAGAACCGCGGGGCCCGGGCTGCCGACTCGGGTGGCGGCGTCGAATGGGAGCGCGCCGCGTGGCCTTTCGGAGGCTGCCGAGGATGCGGCGGCGCCGCGTGGATAAATAGAAAATTAGGGTATTTTCTTATTTATTTAATTCCCTAAACTTCAAAAATCCATATCTTTGTGTAGAAAAATCACAAAAATAAAATAAAAATACCCTCTTGCTCAGTGAACGGAGGAGAATAATGTGGAAAAGAAATCATTTAATTTCATTAAGTATTTTATTTTTTATAATTTATTTACTCTCTGCATACATTTAATTCTCCATGCATGTATACAATTCACCATGGCATGAGACCATAGGGCTTTTGAAGCCTCCGAACTTGGGAACATTCCCTGAATTTTCCAAGGTCGGAGAGCCATCTCTGTGAAAAGTTATTTATTTTTCAAATGCATGTTGCTGTTTTGAGTATTTTAATTCCAAAAATTAGCATGTTGTGAAATAAATTCTAGAAATATTTGGTGATGTTCCTTATGACCGAGAGAACTCTAGGAAAAATAGGACTTGAGTTAATTCACTCAGATTAACCCTAATTGGCTTAAACACCCAAAATAGGTCTTTAATTAATTAGAGTTAACCAGGCATCAAATTGACTTGAAATCAATTCTCCACTGACCTTTAGGATCAGAGGAATCCACCATAAAAATTTGAGGTCGATTGGACTTGGTTAACCCCACTAATTGGGTTAATTAAGCCGCTTAGCCATTTTAAACTTTAAAAATTCATAACTTTTAAAATACTTTTTAAAAATTCACCAAATTGGTTTTGGAGCCTCTCTGATATCAGGGGAACCTAAGAAAATTAAAATTTCAATTTTCTAAAAAAGTTGATTTTTAATAATATTTTAATATTTTTAATAATTAAAAAATAATAAAAATCACAAAAATAATAAAATTCACCAAAATGTCACATTTTGAATTTTAATCACTTAGGAACAAATCCCACATTTTTCCTAGGTCTATTTAGTGAGATATTGAATTTTAAAGCCCTAGGGTAATTTTAAAATTAAAAAAAAATGTATTTTCTAGCATTTTCACTAAAATAATTATTATAAATCATAGAAAAATCAGAAAATTGCCAAATTTGATTCTCTAGTTTCCTTGATATCAGAGAGATTTTTGAAAAATATAAAATTCATTTTTCAACATTTATTTTATTTTTAAATTAATGAACACTCCAAAACCCAAAATAATTATAATAAAAATAATATAATTCAAAAAATCACCAAAATTGGTCCAAGTGCTTCTCTGGTCATTAGGAATGTCCCCTAATTTTCTTAAGGACAGAAACTTTCTTTTGGTCATGTTATCAAATTTTCCTTGAAAATCTCTATTTTCCACCAAAAATAATTATATAAATAAATTAAATACAGAAAAATCACATTTTCTCCTCTCATGTCTTTATTGACATATGAGTGAAGTCACATAAAAATTTCAAGTTCATTTAAGTTCAATTTAGTGAGTTATGAAATTATTAAGCTTGAAGGTTAAAATAGTAATTAAAATCTTTAATCCTTAATTAAAACTTTAGGTTTAATAAAATTAACAAGTAAAATATTTGATCCTAATCTGATTTGGATGATTGAAATTTAAATAATTAAAGGGTAGAAACCCATTAAACAATTTCAAAATGATTAAACTTTAATTAAATAATGGATTAAATTTGGAAGAATAATAAAATTGGAATCATTAAAATAAGGGATATTTATTAGGAAGAGATTTATTCTTTAATTTAAAAATCCCTAAATTAATCATCTCATTAATATTCAACTCTTAATTAAAATGATAATTCAAATTCAAAATATTAAAAGACTTAATCATTAAACTAAAGTCAAATTATTAAACTCTTTCAAAAATTTCAATTAAAATTAAAAATAAAGTAAATTAAAGATAAATTAAATTAAAATTAAATTAAATTAAATTAAACAATTAAATTAAATTAAATTAAATAATTAAAATTAAATTAAATTAAATTAAACAATTAAATTAAATTAAATTAAATAATTAAAATTAAATTAAATTAAATTAAACAATTAAATTAAATTAAATTAAATTAAATAATTAAATTAAATTAAATCAAATCAAATTAATTAAACACCAAATCAAATTAAATTGAACTATGTTAAACTAAATCAAATTCAATTAAATTAAATTAAATTAAATATAAAGCAACTTGAACAACTATTCCAAATTTAAACTCTTTAACTTAAACCGAATCATTTGAATACTTAACTTACCCTTGAAAGCTTTAGTTATTATAGCTCCTAAATAAAACATTAAATGAAGTGTCACTTCACTCATAGGATATTCAAATGTCACTAGTTCATTGAAGCAAGTCGATAAAACTTGAAATTCTTGGACGATTAATTCATTTGTATAATTAAATTCATTTGGACTTAAAACAATCCTAGAAATATTGAAAAGATGTTTAAGATTCTTCTTAAGCACTTCCTCGATATGATAGGATATTTATAAGAACAATTGGACTTAATTGTTCTTTGATGAAGAAAATCGTCTTTAAACCAAAAACACAAAGAACCTAGACGTCATAGGAGTTGACTAGCTATAGGATTAGGAATTTGGTAGAAAACCATAACCTTTCCCTTAGCTTTACCTAGGAACTTGCTTAAATATTCTAATTGAGTTTTAAGTGCAGCTTGGAATGACGGGAAGACCCTCAGGTACGCTTTTATTTTATTTTATTGCAATTTACTTTCTTGCAATTTACTTTATTGCAAGTTGCGTTTATTTTTTCTTGCATGATAAAACAAGCTTGTTGCATGAAAACCCACACCTTTAGGATAACCCCTAAAAGCTGAAACCAAAACTAAGTTAAAAGTCATTGCAAGATAAAATTCACCGCCACAACATTTCAAAATATAAAACAACTCAAAATTTAATCACAAACGAGAACACAAAACTACGATTACAACTAAATTAAAACGTCTGTTGGATGATCGGGAATACCTCGGATGATGTAACCTACGTGTTGCTAACGGGATTTCCCACGGTCTAAATGAAAGTGTGGAACTCATTCGGTTGAGTTTAGCAAATTCATACGGACTAAGTGAATCGCGATAAAAATAATGATGCGGAAGGATGGAACCAGTGGGATCTTAACCGGTGTCGTTATAATCAACTTTAAGATTTGTTTTAAATAAGACATAAAAAACACACGGAAATTAAGATTTTCTCTAAACCAAAACACTTTTCTCAACTCACGATTTATGATTTCTAAAACTAAACCTCGCAGACAACAAGGAGCTCGGAGCATGGTGGGCGGCACGACCATCGTCATCGACAAAACACGAGTCTACTTCGGCAAAACTTTCCTAGAATTAAAACAACCAAGCCATAGGACTTCGAGGTAGCTTGCACTAGTGCAACATAAATCCTCGGCTCCTCGTTAGGCATTTGCATTGCAAATTAAGCCCTAACCGGTCTTAGGATTCCGAGGTAGTCGTCCGATACGACAATAAACCCTCACATCTTCTAGAGCTATTTGTTTGATTTTATCATACAAATATAAGCCCTAATTAATTGAAATTGGCAAGATTGAAATATCAAATAAACATTAGGACTTTCCTAAATTCAAGACAAACAATAGGACGGTCGGGAAATTATCGAAGTTCACTTCGAATCGAGTGATTTCTCCTACCTCTCTTCCTTTGGATTCACAAAACAAAATGTTCCAAAATTTGATCCATTCGCTATTGAAATTCCAAAATTCAATCTTTGAAAACCTTAAACTTTGAAATTCTTGAGAGCGGAATTATTGATTATTATCGAGAGTTTTCTTAGGTGATTCCCGTCACTTAAGATGTAATTAACTATAGGGGCTTGCCCTTATAGGGAATTTTAAAGAACCCGAGTAATATAAACCCTGTTTGATACTTTCATATTAAGCGAGGGAATTTGTCGGCTTATAAAATTGGTTCGCAAACCAAACGGATGTCACAAAACTTCTAGTTTATTTGATCGAGCCCCACCATCGAGCGGTGTGTCTATCCTTAGGGATAGATATACGGTTTGTGGTGCGGTGCTCGTTTATATAAACTATTTGGGGATGTGAGATCGGTTTAATCTCATATCTTAAAACTTTCAAATTTAAAAATTATTTTCAAAATCGAATACTACTTTCTAAATTATATATATTTAAATTAAATTTAAAATAAAAATTCGCCGCACAACTTCTGTTAGGCGACCACTTTTCAAAATAAAACACACAACCCTAAAAAAAAAATAATGCCGACAAGATGTTGGACATTATGTGAAAACTTGTGATCGATGTCAAAGAATGAGAAATATATCCAGAAATGATGAAATGCCTCTAAACTTTATATTAGAAATCGAAATTTTTGATGTATGTGGTTTAGACTTTATGGGACCTTTTGTACCATCATCTGGAAAAATTTATATTTTATTAGCAGTTGATTATGTTTCAAAGTGGATCGAAGCTATAGCTTTACCAAACTGTGTTTTAAAAAGTGTTTCGAAATTTCTAAAGAAAATGATTTTTATAAGATTTGGAATACCTAGGATAATTATCACAGATAGGGGAAGTCATTTCAG
>JAKZJZ010002004.1:0-21482 GCA_022702705.1 Papilionanthe hookeriana x Papilionanthe teres
TAAAGGCAAGCAACCAATACAAATATTGTCGAACGACTACGGCAACCTTGTCAATCTCATTTCGATGATATTTTTCTTCTTCTCTTAAGATTTAGATCTAGCTTCAGTTTTCCTTCGACTATCTTAGAGGATTAGAATTGAGACCCACCTTTAGAAATTCAAACCACTTCTAAACTCCCTGCAAACCCCACAAACTTGACTGTAGACCCCTAATCACCTAGAGGGTTGAAATCAAATGTGGAAGTTTAAAGGATGAGTTCCTATAGGACTTTTTGGCCTTAGGACTGCCCTGGGTGGCCTGGTCTGGTGAAGGGCTGACTTACACACACACTACACTTATACACTACACCTACACACTACACTTTCACACACCTCCTAAAAAAACACACCCATACCCGACTTGACCTCCTGACTCATGTAGGTGATTCACATGGATGGTCCTTAACCCCTAAGCCTCTCGCTAAGAGGGTTAGGAACAACATAGCTGAATGCCTCAAATGAGTCCCTTCATGGCTCATGTGGGCTCGATATGGCTTCATGGCTCAACCAAAATGATTTTATTCCACTTACATTCACCTAATCTTCCATTTTCCAAATTTTTAATTTTTCGACCCCCGGGACCCTACACCCGCCAACCTACCCAAAGCCCTGAATAGCCTAAATTTCTCAAAAATTTCCAAATCACCCAAAATTCTCCAAAATCATTCCCAAACATTTCCACATCACTCAAACTGATCATCCATAACCAAAAATACCAAAAATTCCAAAAATACCTCCCAATACCCTCCAAATACCCTCCAAATACCCCTCTTAGCCAAAAAATCCAAAAATTCAGAAAATTCCCAGAAAATTCCAGAAAATCCCAAATATTCCCAATTTCATTTTGTTCAACTACACCATGGGCCAATTTTGTCAATTTACCCCACTTTTATCAAAACCCCCAATTTGACCCATTTTAACCCAAAGTGAACCCAATGTCAAACCTAACCTACCCAATTGACCCAAATTCTGGTCCAATTCAATTCTAAACTTCAATTTAACATCCCCAACACCAATCTAGACCAAATCCAAGCCCAATTTGATTGGCATTGGGATCCAATTTCACTTTTGGCCTTAAAGCCCAATTTGGACCCATGACCCAAATTTAGCCCAAACTCACCCAATTCAACTCCAATTAACCCCAAATCTTTTCTAAACCCTCCTTAACATCCCCATAAACAAAACATTAACATGATTTGCCCAAAATTTAGATCCAAACCCCACTCAAATTCAACCCAAAGCTAAAAGGCCCATTTTTGACCTAAACCCAAACCTAACCCAAATGAGCCCAAACCCCAAAATCAAAGCCCAACCAAAGTCAAAACCTCTTTGAAACACTCCCATAAATATTTCTCAACATTAATTTTACATCAATTTCAACCCTAGCCCAACTTTGGCCCATGGTAGCCCATTTTGGCCCACCTTAGCCTCTTTACCAAAAAGGCCCATATCCAACCCAATTCAAACCCAAATCACACCAAATTGACTCCAAGCCCTTCATAGAACATCCCTAAACCAATTATGACATTTATTTGACAAGGTCCTTCACAAAATCTTTACCCAAATGCCCATCCTAAAATCAAAAAGCCCATTTCCCCTTAAACTTTCCTAAAAGCCCACTTCTTTCAAATTCAAAAGCCCAAATTCATCCAAAGCCCACATGGCACTTCCCCTCATCATCCATTTAATCAAAATTGTCCCTAAGTTCCAAAGTCATCAATTAAACAATTCCAAATCAAGCCCCATACAAATTCCCATCAAAATATCAAAGTTTTCTTAAATCCCTTTTTATGAAATTGACCCAAGCTTTTCCCAAGCCAAATGCGAGCCAAGGATAAGCCATTCACAAGCCATATGAAGCCATGAAAGTTTGGCATGTGACCATGCCATTAATGGCAAAAGGAGGAGGTCCTTTAACCATCTCCTAAAAGTCATTAGCCTTAAGCATGTTTCCCCTTAACCAAGATTTAATCCAAATATTCTTGGATAAGGACATCACCACCTCTCGACCAGCCTAGCCTAACCGATCTTCTCAGCCCAAGACCACCATGGGGAGGTGAACCCAACCCAAACCAATGGGTTGACCAATTTCAAGCCAAAGTGGCCTCTCCCCCATACCATTTTAATCCAAACACTTTACACATGTCCAAGCCCAATCGACTTCACCATTGCCAAGCCCCGACCTCCTCGGTCAAGATGCAGTGACCCATGCCCGGCCGGCTCACCTCGGATCGCCGGAAAACGCCATGGCCGAGAGCATCAGGAGTGAGCCAAACCTTGGAATTCCACCTCGTCGAGCCGCCCCATGCCCAATGGCCACCATGGCCGTTCTTCCCATGCCCGCAGCAGCTGATCCCAACCCTCGGCCATCCCCGCGAGGCTCTCCAGACCACCTCTATTTAAACCCGACCCCCTCACGGCCATGAGAAGAGAGTTGCACAAACCTTGCCGAAACTCGCCAAAATTGTTCCAAACCCTACTCCACACTTAGAGCAGCTGATCCCCAATGTCAATTTGCTCTAATCCCCATCGACGAATCCAATTTCTCAACCGAAATTTCACCCAAAAACCAGGACATCTCCTCACGGTGAACCAATTCCCAAATCGATTGGTCCTACACCTTCACCGCACCAAGGGAAGAAGTTTCCACCGGAAAGCCCCATCTCCAGAGCCACCCAGCTGCTCCAGCATCCAAGCTTTGTGATCGAGCCGTGGTCGACGTTCATACCTAGACAATTCACTGTGACCAAGAGACTTCATCCGGAGCTTACTTGGACCCAATCGAAGGCGACAACAACTCTCGCATCGAAGCTTCACTTCTCTCGAGCAAAGGTATGAGCTACTTCTTCTTCCCGAGCTTCCGGAGATTCTCATTTTAATTCGAGTCAATTTAAATGCATGTTTACCGTATGGATGTGTTCGTCTCTTCAAGACGAATCCATAGAGCATAAGAACACGAAAATCCGTTGAGAATCGAGCGAGAAATTAGGGATTTAAGTGTCGGACGGCTCACGGTGCACACCCGCCGAGACGATGACCAGAGCCGTCCGGATCGCGCGTGTATCGAGCGGACGGCTCGCATCGCGCCGGACTGTGCAACGGTGCATGAACCGCGGGTCCCGGGACGCGCCGACTCGGATGGCGGCGCCCAATCACAACGCGACACGTACCCGTCTCGGAGCCGCCGAGGCCGACGCGGCGCCGCGTGGATAAATAGGAAATTAGGTTATTTTCTATTTATTTAATTCCCTAAACTTCAAAAATTCATAACTTTGTGTAGGAAAATCAGAAAAATAAAATAAAAATACCCTCTCGCTCAGCTGAACGGAGGAGAATAATGTGGAAAAGAAATCATTTAATTTCATTAAGTATTTTATTTTTTATAATTTATTTACTCTCTGCATACATTTAATTCTCCATGCATGTATACAATTCACCATGGCATGAGACCATAGGGCTTTTGAAGCCTCCGAATTTGGGAACATTCCCTGAATTTTCCAAAGTCGAGGCCATCCCTACGAAGAGTTATTGATTTTTCAAATTCATGTCACCGTTTTGAGTATTTTAATTCCAATAAATAGCATGTTGTGAAATAAATTCTAGAAAAATTTGGTGATGTTCCTTATGACCAGAGAACCCTAGGAAAAATAGACTTCGAGTTAATTCACTCAAGATAACCCTAATCGGCTTAAACATCCAAAATCGACCCCTAATTAATTAGAGTTGACCATAGATCAAATTGACTTGAAATCAATTCTCCACTGACCTTTAGGATCAGAGGAACCCACCATAAAAGTTTGAAGTCAATTGGACTTGGTTAGCACTCTACTAAATGGGTCGATTAAGCCATTTAGTCATTTTAAACTTTAAAAATTCATAACTTTCAAAATACCTTTCAAAAATTCACCAAATTGGTTTTGGAGCCTCTCTGATATCAGGGGAATTTAAGAAAATTAAAATTTCAATTTTCTAAAAAAGTTAATTTTTTAGTATTATTTTAATATTTTAATAATTAAAAAATAATAAAAATCACAAAAATAATAAAATTCATCAAAATGTCATATTTTGAAATTTAATCACTTAGGAACAAACCCCATATTTTTCTTAGGTCTATTTAATGAGATATTAAATTTTAAAGCCCTAGGGTAATTTTAAAATTAAAAAAATGTATTTTCTAACATTTTCACTAAAATAATTATAATAAATCATAGAAAAATCAGAAAATTGTAAAATTTGGTTCTCTGGAATTCCTTGATATCAGAGAGAATTTTAAAAATTATAAAATTCATTTTTCAACATTTATTTTATTTTTAAATTAATTAACACTCCAGAACTTAAAATATTTATAATAAAAATAATATAATTCAAAAAATCACCAAAATTGGTCCAAGTGGTCCCCTGGTCATTAGGAATGTCCCCTAATTTTCTTAAGGACAGAAACTTTCCCTTGGTCATGTTATTAAATTTTCCTTGGAAATCTCTATTTTCTACCAAAAATAATTATATAAATAAATTAAATACAGAAAAATCACATTTTCTCCTCTCATGTCTTTATTGACATATGAGTGAAGTCACATAAAAATTTCAAGTTCATTTGAGTTCAATTTAGTGAGTTATGAAATTATTAAGCTTAAAGGGTAAAGTGGTAATTAAATTTTTTTTAATCCTTAATTAAAACTTTAGGTTTAATAAAAAATTAACAAGTAAAATATTTGATCCTAATCTGATTTGGATGATTGAAATTTAATAATTGAAGGGTAGAAACCCATTAAGCAATTTAAAATGATTAAACTTTAATTAAATAATTGATTAAATTTGGAAGAATAATAAAATTGGAATTATTAAAATAAGGGATATTATTAGGAGGAGATTTATTCTTTAATTTAAAAAATCCCTAAATTGATCATCCCAATAATATTTAATTCCTAATTAAAATGATAATTCAAGTTTAAGATTTAAATGCTAAAAGACTTAATCATTAAATTAAATTAATGTTAAATTATTTAAAACAAATTCCTTTAAAATTAAAAATTAAATTAAAAATTAAGAATTAAATTAAATTAAATTAAATTAAATTAAATTAAATTAAATCAAATTAAATTAAATTAAATTAAATTATATTATATTAAATTAAATTAAATTAAATTAAATTAAATTAAATTAAATTAAATTAAATTAAATTAAATTAAATTAAATTAAATTAAATTAAAAGAAAATTAAATTAAATTAAATTAAATTAAATTAAATTAAACTAAATCATATTATATTAAATCAACTTAAGTTAAACTAATTTAAATTAAACCATATCAAATTAAATTAAGTTAAATTAAATTAAATTGAACTAAAAATAACATCACCTAAGACATAAAGAAATAAGCCTAAAATAACTTGAACACTATTCCAAATTTAAACCCTTCAATCGAAATTAAGCTAAATCACAAACCATTTGAACACCAATTTACCCTCAAAAGCTTTAGTTATCATAACTCCTAAACGTAATATTAAATGAAATGTTACTTCACTTATAGTGACATTCAAATATCCTAGTTCACCGAGCAAGTTAACAAAACTCGAAAACCTCTGACGATCGATTCATCTACATAATTAAATTCATTTGGACTTAAAACAATCCTAGAAATATTGAAAAGATGTTTAAGATTCTTCTTAAGCACTTCCTCAATATGATAGGATATTTATAAGAACAATTGAACTTAATTGTTCTTCGATGAAGAAAATCGTCTTCAAACCAAAAACACAAGGAACCTAGACGTCATAGGAAATGACTAGCTATAGGATTAGGAACTTGGTAGAAAACCATAACCTTTCCCTTAGCTTTACCTAGGAACTTACTTTAAATGCTTAAATATTCTAATCGTGTTTTAAGTGCAGCTTGGGACGACGGGAAGACCCTCCAGTACGCTTTTATTTTATCGCAATTTACTTTACCGCAATTTATTTAATCGCATCGCACTTACCTTTCTTGCATGATAAACAACTGCTTGCATGAAAACCTACACCTTTAGGATAGTAAACCAAAACCGAAACCCATAACTAAATTAAAAGACAATACAAGATAAAATTCATCGCCACAACATTCAAAATATAAAATAACTCAAAATTTAATCACAAACAAAACAACAAAACTACAACTACAACTAAATTAAAACGTCTCATTGAATGATCGGGAATACCTCGGATGATGTAACCTACGTGTTGCTAACGGGATTTCCCACTGCCTAAATGAAAGTGCGGAACTCATTTAGTCGAGTTTAGCAAATTCATCCGGACTAAGTGAATTCGATGAAAATAACTGATGCCGGATGACGGAACCGCGGGATCTTAATCGGTTCGTTATAATCAACTTTAAGATCCGTTTTAATTAAAACACAAAAACACTTGGAAATTAAGACTTCTCTAAACCAAAACACTTTTCTCATCCCCCGATTTATGATTTCTAAAACTAAACCTCCGCAACAACAAGGAGCTCGGAGCATGGTGGGCGACACGGCCATCGTCGTCAAGCAAAACTTGAATCTACATCAAGAAAACTTTCCTAGAATTAAACAACCAAGCCATAGGACTTCGAGGTAGTTTCGTCTAGTGGCAACATAAATCCTCAACTCTTCGTTAGGCATTCGCATGATCATATCATGTAAATTAAGCCCTAACCGGTCTTAGGATTTCCGAGGTAGTCGTCCGATACGATATAAACCCTCACATCTTCGAGGCTATTCGTATGATTTTATCATACGAATATAAGTCCTAATTAATTAAAATTGGCAAGATTAAAACATTAAATAAACATTAGGACCTTCCTAAATTCAAGCCAAACAATAGGATAATCGGGAAATTACCAAAGTTCGCTTCGGATCCGTGATTTCTCCTACCCTTCTTCCTTTGGACTCCTAAAATAAAATGTTCCAAATTTGATCCATCCCCTATCGAAATTCAAAAATTCAATCCTTCGAAAACTTAAACTTTGAAATTCTCGAGAGCAGAATTATCGATTATTATCGAGAGTTTTCTTAGGTGATTCCCGTCACTTAAGATGTAATTAACTATAGGGGCTTGCCCTTATAGGGAACTTTAAGAACCTGAGTAATATAAACCCCGCTTAATTCATTTATATTAAGCGTGGGAACTTGTCGGCTTATAAAATTGGTTCGCGTACCAAACGGATGTCACAAATCTCCTAGTTTATTTAATCGAGCCCCATCATCAAGCAATGTATCTATTCTTCGGGATAGTATACACGCTTGTGGTGCGGTGCTCGTTTATATAAACTATTTCGAGATGTGAGATCGGCTCGACTTCATATCTTAAAATATTTATTTAAAATTATTTTCAAAATCAAAACACTACTTTCCAAATTATATATATATGTAAATTAAATTTAAAATTCGCCGACAACTTCGTAGCGACCCCTTCGCAAAACACATAACCTAAAATATGCCGACAACTTCAGCGACTCCGCCGGACAGTTCCTCTCTCCATTCTAATCGTACAATTCCGCTTTCAAAAATCGGTAATGCATCCATGTCCCTTATGGATCAAACTACCCTTCTTTCCGTTGGGATACTATGTTCATTTCTACCTCGAACAAGTATAACCAACATTCTCTCGGATTTAGGAGCCACCGTTTAGACACCCCTAAACAGCAGAGGTTCCGAGATCCTTTTACCTCATTTCGAGGTGGGGTGGACCCTCAATAGGTGTTAGCTTAGAGTGATCCTTCGAGTCGAGAAGTCTTGCTTAAGACTCTCTTTTCCTTTCCAACTCCGATTCAGATTCCTTACCTTCTCTACACCTTTGAACACTCCGTTCTAAATAAACAAACCCTCTAATAAGTGATTCTTTTAATAAGTGATTCCTTCTTATAAATACATGAACAAGAATGAGTTCGGACTCTTTTCAATTCCTTTCTTTTCGTCCTAAAGAAAAGAAGCATAACTCGGGACCGACAACCGAATCTACCCCGCGAAATGGAAGCCCCGAAACCGATTTTCTCTTTACCAATGGACCGGACTTCGCCGTCTATAAGGATGAGCCGCCCGACAATGGAATCATCCGATTCGGACAAGGATTTGAAAACACGAACGTCGAGATCACCGACGTCTCCCTCTTTGCACCGACGAACAAGGTATCCGAAGCCGAGGAGCCGCCGCTCGAGTTCAACCTTAGGTCGACCCAAGAATTCCCTCCTCCGCAAAGGATCCCGACTAAGAGGAATACCGCCGTCCGCAGGAGGACCGTTCTTACTACCCCCGCCGGTCTAGTTGTTTCCGCACCTACCCCGACTTTCGCCAAATCAAAGGGGAAAGAAATCCGTAATTATGATGGACCCGTTACCGTGGAGGGTACAGATCTTCTCGTAAGACCTTCGTTTTTCGAAATCGGGTCCGAGCTCAAAGATTCCGTCACCGACAAGGACCCAAAGAAGAAACGAAGTAGAAGGATCGCTAGAGAAGCCGTAGCCGCCGAAATTGCTTTCCTGGAGGAAATTCCGAACTCGCCGAACATACACCGCTGCCCGAATACATACCACTCTTGGGAGGAAGCAGGTTTCATCCCCTCTCCGCCGCAGAAGATGAAGAAAATATTCGCAAGATTGCTGCCACATTACCACGACCCGCATATTACAACGATAACCGCAAGAAAAGAACTAGAACTACGCCGTTTGCTCGACCGCAAACTTTGGTAGAAAAGTTAGCAAAGAAAGAAAACCGCCCGTATCGGAAATTCTACGAAGGATAGGGCGGGTGCCGACCAAATCCCGTCTCGGGCCCCGAGTAGAACCCGCCATCACGACGAAAAGCCAAGTAAAAGAATGAAGGCTAGTCCGCCCGTTGTCGTCTCGGGATTACAAATTAGGGAGGATACCACCTTCCAAGCATTCGGCCGACGGACCATCCGGTCCTAGACCTTCTGCCGTTAGAAGGATGGTATGGCGTCCCACTCACCGAGCGACTGAGATTAAAACAACAGCTCGAGAAAGAAAGTCTCGTCAGAGACTCGAGTCCGAAGAAAGTGCTACCGCGATGAAGGGGACTCGTGAGAAGGAGACCCGACAGCCTATCGCACGACAACCACGAAGACACACGAAAGCCCCGCTAGAAGATGCCATGGAAAAGTCGAGAACCGATATCCGACGATTGGCAAAAGAAAGAGAAGAAAAGTTCGGAGACGAGATCGACTCATCGGAATTCTGGACGACGAATACGCGAAAATCAACATGGTTGAGACACGAGCTTCATCGCCTTCGCAAGGTGCTCCCGCAGACTCGGCAGAAAGAGAGGAGCCAGAACTGATGAGAAGGCAGCTTCAGGAGAAAGACGACACGATCGCTCAAATGGCGAAGAGGATGGAAGAAATGGCCGTAGCTCTGGCCACTCTCCAGAGTCAAGTACAACCACATAGAGAGACACCCCCAGAGGTCATTCACATCAGTAGACGGAGGAAAGGAGATTACGTCCGTCAACGGGGATGATCACCGAAAAAGGATACAACACAAAGTATGATTCCCGAAAAGGATATCAAGAACTTGGTGGAACAACGAAGTGCGAGAAGCCTTAGCACAATCGAAGAGCGGGACATCCATTCGGACGGGCAGACCTTACCCGTAAGAATTCGACGCCGTCCAATACCCGAAAGGCTTCGTACCACCTCTCGTTCAAGACCTTCGACGGAACCGGGAACCCCCGACAAGCATGTGGCACACTTTCGTGCGCTTGTTGCAATGCCGGCGGGAGCGATGCATTACTCTTCCGACAGCTCGTCGCCAGTCCGTCGAGAATCGCCTTCGACCGGTATGCGTGATTACCAAATGGTTCGATGAAGACGTTCTCGCAGCTAGAGAACCTCTTCATCAAGCGATTCGCCGGAGCTCAGCACCACATCACTATAGGTGATTTAGTGGTAGAGAAACAAAAGCCGAATGAAACTTTGGTGGATTACATACTTCGATGGAGGAACTTAAGCATGAAGTGTGAACCACAACTCGCAAGAACAACACGCAAGTCGGCATTTTACTTAAAAGCATTCACGGCCCGATAAAGCACTTCTCCTCAAGGGATTCACTATTAAGACTTTCGAGAAGTTGTTAAGCAAGGCCGGAAGCTTGCAAGAAGAGGCGAAGCAATTAAGTTTCACCGACAAGATCGGACAAACAAAAGCCCGTAAAGACTTTTGAAAAGAAATCCGGATCGTTGCAACGAATTGACAAAGGCAAGCAACCGATGCAAATACCACTCGAACGGCCGCAAAGAACTACAACAGAACTACCAAGAACCCCGGCTCAACTATCACTATCTCTGCAAGTATGAACAACCACCTCGTCCGCAACGTACATTAAGGGAGCTTTTGAGCAGAGAATATCCGTTCAAGAATGAAGCAGTGCCGAAAATGTTCCGTAGTCTGATGAAGACTCCGCATTTCCAGCTGCCAGAGCCTAAAAGACCAGAGGAAGTCAACAAGAAAGGTGATCCCAACTTTCGCCCTTACCACCGGATGCTTGGGCACAAAATAGAAGATTGCATTACCTTCAAAAGTCGGCTCAATGACAACCTTCGGAAAGGGAATATAACGATCCCGAAGGAGTACATGAAGGAACCCCGTAAAGGAGGTTCCGTCAATGTTGTCTCGACCGATCCCATCATTCCGATAGATCCCTATACGACCGACGATGGATGGACTACCGCTTGGACGAGGTCTTCAAAAAGATTTTAGACAAAGATCCAAACCGCTTCGGTGCGAGCTTCAATTCGGTAGTTCGAAACCCGTTAAGCCGGTACTATCACTTGCGATGGAAGATCCACCTCAACAAGAGACAATCGAAGAAAAGAAGAAAATCGACGAAGAAGAGAGGACCGAGGCTCCTAAGGCTGGACTAGGGGCCGCTTATCCTAGGATAGTTGTTTCCGATTCGGGGAGAAATCCCTCGAACCTCTCGATTTTGTATGATTATCTCGCTCACTTCGGTGGGATCATATAATGATAAGGGTGATGGCGTTGGCTACGTTTTGATCGTTTCTAACGATTACGTAACTAACGATAATCCGGATATCGATTTCGATACCAACGACAATTCTCAAATCATACACGATCTCGACGAGCAAAATAACGAAGAAGACATCCATCAAGGAGGCTACGAGAGTTCAACAAGCAACGAATCTATCTCGCGAGTTTCGAGGAGCTCCAATCACGATAGAGTTAGAGCCTTCGGACTCGAAGCTAATCCGGAAGAGCCCGTCATTCCGATTCAAGAAGAGACACCAGCAAGCTCAACAATAGATTCGCAGGAAATTACGAAGTCAACTTAAGAAGTGGAAAAGTTCTACCTCCGAGAATGAGTCCAAAGGACAAAGGAAAGGTGTGGTTGTTCAAGAAGAACCAACCCCAGCAGAAGAAATACCCATTCGAGAAGAAGCAGAGACACATGAAAATAAAGTGGACTACAACGTGCTAGCCCATCTTAGGAAACTACCGGCCAACCGAGCATTTACGACGCTCTCATCTTATCAAAGGAGATGAGAGAAGCTCGATCAAGGCCTTACTTCGATCCAGAAATTTGCTTAGCTCAAATGGCCGGAGAGTCCTTAGATGAGGTTTGCTCGTTAAAGGAACAACGAGGTGTTACCTTCACGGACAATGACCTACTACTTGGAATGCACAGATCACAACCGACCGTTGTACATTTCAGCTACAATCGGAAAATTTACACTCTCCGCAGTATTGGTGGATCCAGGAGCATCAATCAATATAATGAATCTTCGAACGCTAAGCATACTTGGAAATTGATGCTCGCGAGCTCGAGGCTGACAAAATGTTATTAAGAGGATTCAACCGTAAAGGAGAAAGAGCCCTCGGCTCAATAACACTGCTAATGAAGACCGGTGACTTAGCAAAGACAACCGCGAAATTTCACATAATCGATTCGAAACGTCGTTTAACGCTCTACCGGGCCGACCATGGATACATGAAAACAGGATGGTACCATCATCTCTACATCGAGTGCATCAAATACTACGATGGAGGGGAACAAAGGCATCAAAGGTGACTTACAACCATTCTCCGTACATGAAATTGGAATCCACGAGGATGCAGACTTATTATGCACCACCGAAGAAAACGATCTTCTCCGCAGATACCATAACAAATGAAGCAAAGAAAGTTCGGGACAACGAAGAACCTGAAGTTCTAGTCCAATAGTCACTCACCACTCCCTTACGGCGAGATGGTGAAGGTTTCTCCACAACTCGCATCCGAGGTCGAGGCCGGGGACGAGGTCGTGGTAGAGACGTTAGGACAATTGGACAGAGGAAACCAACCATCAATGTCGATCTGGGAAGATAGCTTCCGAAGAAGAAAAAGAAATCAAACAAGAAGCAACGACAATAAGTCGAAGAAGCCGCAATTCGAGATCCCTCTCGAAGATGAAAGAAACGAAGAATATAAATCGATGTACGAGAAGATTAACCACTATGTACATACTATGACTCGACCCCGATCCATTCTAATAAGATCGAGGGTATGGAGGTCAAAGAGGTACGTAGCAACGGTGCAAAGCCCATCAAATTCTACCGCGGTGCTCCTTCCTCCAAAACTCGAAAATAATGTACAACTCGAAGATGCTACTTCATCGAATTAATGGAATTACCTTTCGAGTGGTACTCTCCCCGTGTTCAAAATTTAATTCAACGTGGTTTCTTACCTCGACAATGGACAAAAGGTCAATCACAACGTTTTGAAAATTTATGGAATAACTCCGATCGTCCACCCAACTCAAAACATGGTCTCGGATTCGACGACAGTAGGTTCGATTCGATGATACCGAATTTTGCTTGGTTGTCACTCGCGAGTCTAATGAAAACCGCATGGAAACTACGGACGAACTCGAAGATTTGCAAATTGGAGACGCTCCACCGTAATTCGAAGAAGAAATCAAATCTACAATAGATGAGTTAACTGAAGTTAACTTAGGTACTAGCGAAGAGCCTAGACCTACCTTTGTTAGCTCCTTACTCAATAAAGAAGACTCGAAGAAATAATCAAGTTATTAATGGAATTTAAAGACCGTTTTGCTTGGAGCTACGATGAGATGCCGTGATTAACTCCAGAGGTCGCGAATCCATAAGCTAGGAGTGGATCCTACTTCGGTCCCGCCGGACAAGGTCCCAGAAGAATGCGTCTAGAAATCGAACAACAAGTCATACTCGAAGTTAAAAAGTTAATAGACGCTAAATTTGTCCGTGAAGAACAATACCCAACTTGGCTAGCCAATGTAGTCCCACGTAAAGAAGAATGGTCGGATCGGAATTTGTGTGGACTTCGCAGATTTAAACAAGGCATGTCCAAAAGATGAATTCCATCTACCGATCCCGCAATTAATGATCGACATTGCTTCAACACATGAAATATTCTCATTCATGGATGGATCTTTAGGATACAACCAGATAAAAATGGCTCCGTAAGATGAAAAGCTTACAGCATTCGTAACGCCGATCGGAGTATATTGCTACACAGATGATGCCATTCGGATCGAAGAACGCAGGAGCAACCTACCAAAGAGCAATGACAAGAATTTTTGATGATCTCATCCATAATCAAGTCGAATGCTACGTGGACGATGTGGTCATCAAAAGCAAAGTAAAGGAAAACCACTCGTATGATTCGAGAATTGTTTTCGAACGATTAAGACAATTTAACCTTAAGATGAATCCCTTAAAATGCGCCTTCGGCGTCACCTCCGGAAATTCTTAGATTCGTTGTCCGACATCGTGGAATTGAAATCGACTCCGGAGAAGATTAAAGCTATCTTAGAAATGCCGCCTCCCAAAACCTTAAAACAACTACGATCTTTTCAAGGGAAGCCGGCATATCTTCGACGCTTTATCTCAAACTCGTCGGTAGGTGTCAGCCTTTCTCGCACTAGTTAAAAAGGACGCCAAATTTATTCGGGAAGAGAAATGCCGAAGGCCTTCGAGGACATTAAACAATATTTAATGACACCTCCTGTCTTAGCAGCCCCGCTCTCGTGTAGACCGGCTGATACTTTATACCGCGGCTTTAGACGACTCTCTCGGAGTCCCGTTAGCCTGTGTCAATGATGAGGGTAAAGAAAATGCTCTTTACTACCTAAGCCGTCGTTTACTGCCGACGGAAATAAGGTATCCCGCAATTGAAAAGCATTGTTTAGCCCTGATCTTCGCCGCTCAAAAGCTCAGGCACTACATGCTTTCTCATAAGGTCAACCTGATCTCGAAATTTAATCCATTGCAATACTTGATGACCCGCCCAACGCTTTCCAGTAGACTTGCCGTGATGGTCAATGATATTATTGCAATTCGATATAACTTTCGTGCCGCTTCGTGCCGTAAAAGGACAAGTCTTAGCAGATTTCCTCGCAAAGACACCCTTCGTCGGCGAATCTCCTCTTAATGACGATCTGCTAGATGAACAAATAATGAACCTAGAAGACCTTGATGATCGACGTTGGGAATTATATTTCGACGGAGCATCTTCAGCACATAAAGACGAAGAATCGCAAGTGATAGTGCCCGGTAAGGCAGGGATCGGACTAATCTTTATAACACCGGAGCGGGGGATGTTGAGATACTCCTACCACTCGACGTAGCCGTGTACAAACAACGAAGCGGAATACGAAGCCCTCATAACGGACCGGAATTAACCATTCGAATGGGTATAACGTACATCAACATCTACGAGGATTCGCAATTAATCATTCAACGAGATCGACGGACAATACAGAATTTTAAAACCAAGACTCGAACAATACTTCCAAGTATGTCATACAAATTCGTTGGAACAAATTCCAAATGTGACAATCTACAAAATTCTTGAAAAGAAAATGCTTTAACGGATGCTTTAGCCCGTCTCGCAAAAGAATTTGCTCGTTTGCAAGATGAATCGGTAGAAGTGTCGGCTCACGGACGTCGGTCCTATCACAGTTCGACATAGACACGATACACAAATCGGAAAAGGAAAAGGATCAATCGCAGCGAAGGATGAAAGACACGGAAGATCGGCGACAACCATTGATGAATTACTCGCAAACAGAAAAGCTACCGGACGATAGGTCGCTAGCCCATCGTATCAAGAAAAGAACTCGTCCTACGCATTAATAAACAACACGTTATACGAGAAGGTCTTTCGATCAAATGTGGCTAAGGTGCCTAAGCGGGTCCGAGGCCCGCGAAATTGTTAAGGAGGTGCATTCGGGACTCGTGGCGCTCACCACGGGTCCGAAGATGAAAATGAAAATTAAAAGACTAGGGTACTACTCGGCCCTCGATGATGACCGATCGCATGAAAATCGCCAAGAGCCGTCACTAGTGCCAAGTGCACGGAGTGGTTCTACACCAACCTCCAAATGTGCTACATCCGACAATTGCGTCGCGGCCATTCGAATGTTGGGGCACGTGATATAGTGGGTCCAATAGAACCACCATCTTCAAAAGGACATCGCTTCATTCTTGCGGCTACGCATTACTTTTCCAAGTGGGCAGAGGCAGCTCCACTCGGAGAAGTGAAGGCACACCACGTGCTACGGTTTTCAAGAACCAAGTTGTCTACCGTTTCGAGTGCCGCGCAGATCATCTCGGATAATGGGCCGCATTCGAAGCACGCAAATCAACAATTTTGTCGGAGACACGGAATCGACCGGCGATATTCAACAATTTACTACCCAAGAGCAAACGGCCTCGCCGAGGCTTTTAATAAAACTCTCGTTCAAATCTTAAAGAAAACCTTGGACGATAATAAGAGAAATTGGCACGAGAAGTTGTTAGAAGCCTTATGGGCCTACCTGGACAACCTTCGAACTCCTACGCAAGCTACACCTTACGCTCCGGTGTATGGGTCCGAGGCGATATTACCTTTAGAGGTTCGGCTTCCTTCACTCGAATTGCGGCTGCAAATAAAATCACAACAGAAGAGAACGCCAAATTACGACTCGAAGAATTAGAGAGCCTAGAAGAGAAAAGACTTGCAGCGCAACAGAATTTAGAACTATACCAAGCTAAGATGGTTCAAGCTCATGACAGACTGGTCCGCCTAAGAACCTTCAAAGTTGGTGACTTAGTTCTTGTTCTCAAGAGACCTATTCTCGCACACCGCGAGATAGGAGGAAAATTTGAACCCACTCGGGAAGGACCGTTTGTGGTCGAAGCAAAGATACTCGGGAGGTTCCTACCGGCCTAGTGAATTGCCGTGGAGAACGACATATGCCTCCGATCAATGGACGATACTTGAAAAAGTACTACGCTACTCGATGTTTCGAAGGAATGAATTCTTCGATCCCTAAGAAACACGGCGAAGTAATTACTTATGATCGGGTCCGAACCCAAAAATAATAAAATGTGCTAAAATAAATAAAATCCCGATAATAAAATTTTCCTTGTTTTCTTTTCCAAATCAAAATCTCTTACCCGATCTTATCCCACTTCATTCCCGTTAAGTTTAAAAATATAAGAATAATAAAAAAATGTCTTTAATAAACATTTTCTTAATGTTCTTGTTCTTAAGTACAACCCTCGATCCTTTTCCTTGTCTTTTCGCAGGGAAATGTCGAACGGGCGGTCGGTCCCGAACTTTAAGAATGGCGTAAGCCTTGCACTCGATGAAAAGAGGGTGAAAGATGGAGCGATAATCGAGATTGACTCGGATTTCGCACCAGCAGAGCCTACGATACGAGGAAAGTGACCGGGTCCCGGTTGATCGAGAAGAACTGCCCGGACAGACAATGGATGAAAGTGGGTGGCCCAAGCCACCAATCCAAAGAAGAAGAAAAGAAAGACAAACATCGAAGAAGATAAGAAAATGAAGTCCGTAGTCGCTACGACAGAAGGCGAGCTTGTCAGCGCCGCGCCCACGAGAGATTCAAGAAGTTCGAAGAGCTACTCTCAAGGCAACGCAACAAAGAAATAAGAATCGCCGTATCCGTAAGATGTTAACAAAACTAGTCGCGGACCGGCGCGACGAGACGATTGCTAATGTCGCTGCATACACTTCAAGGACACCGGTTCACCGAGAACCCGAAGAAAGGAGGCCAGCTCCTAGGATAACGAAAGAACCGGGGAAATCTCACGGAAGATCGAAGAAAGAAGGCTACCACGCCACCGGATAGAACCACCAATGATGCATGACCTTGTTGCGAAGCAACCCCGGGGATGTCCCGACGTGCATCATCCCCGAGGAGCCAAGGTATGCGGGAGAACGTGAAGGCATTGAACCGTATATTCCACAATATGTCACCGTGCCTCGCCATCCGCAGATCATTCCGGAATACGAGCTGGAGAGAATGCGGAATGTTGAAAAGAAAACCTTTGAATACTTCGAGAGAATTAAAGGCGGAAGAATCAATATACTAGAGGGCCTCGAGCTACATACGGACGTATTCTCGTAGTATGAACGACAGCAAATCGTGGATTGCATCCGGATTTGAAAAGAATGGGCCGAGCGGGCCGCCTAAGGGAAAACACATACTCGGAACCCCGGAGATGGATGCCGTGGAAAGGAAGAATCACAATACAATGTGGATGTCGTTACAACTTTGCGGAGGACGGAAGGGAAACCCACCGGAATACTCCGTCATGGGCAAGTGGATCCGATGCCATTAGTCATCAAGAGAATGGTAAAGAGATCGATAACATGGAGGGTACGCGCAGCGGATTGCATACCCAATAGCCGCATTATCAACATCTACAAACAGAGTGACCGCATACCCCCACACATAGATCACCACGACTTTGTCGGACCTTCTGCACAGTCTCTTTCTCGAGCGAGTGTAACATCATGTTCGGATCCGACCTCCGGATAGCGAGTCCGGGTGAGTTCCGAGGGCCGGTAAAGATACATTTACCGGTAGGTTCCGTCATGATACCGAAGGGCAACGGAGCGGATATCGCTAAGCATTGCATACCGGGAGTACCGATGAAGCGAATCTCGGTTACTTTCGAAGGATGGACGACGAGAAGACACCTTACCATTTCCAGCCAGACCCGGAGCTAGAGAGCCTCCGGCCTTACGAGCGGTGAGTTACATGGAAAATATCACACCTCCAATGTACATCCATACGGCATCCTTGCCAAGGATGGCTTGGAAGGTGATGTTATTGACCATGTACCCCACTATTCAGACATGGATTTTTGACGAGATGCTTCTTTGGATGGATCGACAAAGATCATACACGAATCCGTTTTGAGTTTACATGGATTGTATGAAATATATTCCGGATCAAGATGTATGATGTATCTTCTACATGATTGGAATGAAAGTGACCATGTCACATTTTTGGCCTTCACCTCTTTTGTGCAAATTGATTGGGAAACGCCGTTAAAGTTAAATGAACTTCGAACAAAGAACAGAAAAGGAATAAAAAAAGAGAATAAAAGAAAACTTTCCTTAAAAAAAAAAAAAAATCTAAAAAAAAAAAAAATGACAAACACCAAATTCACATGAACATTAAATAAACGATAAAATAAAATTTGAATCATTAAAAGATAAACAAAATCAACATAAATGTTAAATCAAATTCTAAATCAAATTTCAAATGTGATCTTCCAAATTTCAAATCAAATCTTAAATCAAATTTCAACCGAGTTTAAACTCATCCTTCCAAATTTCAAATTCAATCTTTCCAGACTCCAAATCTCAATCAAATTCAAGTTCAATCTTTCCGGATTCCAAATCTCTATCAAATCTCAAATTCGATCTTCCGGATCTTAAATCAAATCTCAATCGAAAATTCAAATTCAATCTCCCAAATCCGAAATCCAATCCGTTCTGTTCTCTCCTCGTCCGGGATGGAAGCGGTTGATTCCATTGACACGGATCGAATCCGATGGCGAGGAATTATATCCAATCCAAACCAGCAACTTCGATCAACTCTTTTGAATGGGATATGTGACATCTACATATTCTCTCCTAATCTATTTCCTTCCACGAAAGTCTTTTACAACTTTCATGAAATTCTCGAAAAACCAAAATTCCACACTCTTCAAATCAACACTACAAATCTTTGCAAAATCAATTACCAAAAAAATTCAAATTCAAACTTTTGGGTCGAGGATTTTACATCCAAGATCGCATCTGCTTTAGGATTCTTTCCCTATTACA
Organism: Papilionanthe hookeriana x Papilionanthe teres; assembly: GCA_022702705.1. NCBI lineage: Eukaryota > Viridiplantae > Streptophyta > Magnoliopsida > Asparagales > Orchidaceae > Papilionanthe > Papilionanthe hookeriana x Papilionanthe teres. Next base: position 19,174 of record JAKZJZ010002004.1, read on the forward strand.
CTTGAAATACATCAAATTCAAACTTTTGGGTCGAGGATTTTACATCCAAGATCGCACTCGCTTTAGGATTCTTTCCTATTGCACCGAAATACATCAAATTCAAACTTTTGGGTCGAGGATTTTACATCCAAGACCGCACTCGCTTTAGGATTCTTTCCCTATTGCACTGAAATACATCAAATTCAAACTTTTGGGTCGAGGATTTTACATCCAAGACCGCATCTGCTTTAGGATTCTTTCCCTATCTGCACTCGAAATACATCAAATTCAAACTTTTGGGTCGAGGATTTTACATCCAAGATCGCACTCGCTTTAGGATTCTTTCCCTATTGCACCTGAAATACATCAAATTCAAACTTTTGGGTCGAGGATTTTACATCCAAGACCGCATCGCTTTAGGATTCTTTCCCTATTGCACCGAAATACATCAAATCAAATTCTCGGGGTTAAGGATTTTACATCCGAGATCGCATCGCTTTAGGATCATTTCCCTATCGCAATGAAATACATCAAAATCAAACTCTTGAGGTTAAGGATTTTACATCCAATACCGCATTACTCCGAGATCTTTCCTCATTGTAATGATCCAATCCAATCGATTCGATCTTCTTTTGGGGTCGAAGATGTTACATCTAAAACCTCAAAATTCCAATTTTCATTTCAAATCAAATCCCTTCAAATTAATCTTGACAAACTTCAATCTAAATTGAAACTCCAAATTGAAATCTAAACTCACACATCATGACTTGAACATGAAACAAAATAAAATCTAAATCGAAATTCTCCCAGATCATGTGATTTGGGATTCACCTCCTTTTCCTTCCCCAGCGAGAGTTCAAGAATCTCCAGTTCCGGAGATATACTCGACACTCCCCAACGAAGCTCTTCTACTTCGTCCTAAGTTTGTTACTTGGACATCCGTGTTGGTTTTGTTGATCGCTTCGGTCAACACCAATACGTGCGGTGTGCTCCGTCGGCTCACCACACCTATCGAGGTCCATTTGTTGACCTCATTTTTGATGAGGTCTTCTCTTCTTCTTTTAGTGCTTAGGATCTAGCCTTTGGCTTTTCCTTCGACTATCTTAGAGGATTAGAATTGAGACCCACCTTTTAGAAATTCAAACCACTTCTAAACTCCCCGCAAACCCCACAAACTTGATCGTAGACCCCTAATCACCTGGAGGGTTGAAATCAAATGTGGAAGTTTAAAGGATGAGTTCCTATAGGACTTTTTGGCCTTAGGATCGCCACAGGTGGCCCTGGTCCGATGAAGGGCCGACTTACTCACACACTACACTTATACACTACACCTACACACTACACTTTCACACACCTCCTAAAAAACACACCCATACCCGACTTGACCTCCCGACTCATGTAGGTGATTCACATGGATGGTCCTTAACCCCTAAGCCCTCGGCTGCAGGGTTAGGAACAACATAGTGAATGCCTCAAATGAGTCCCTTCATGGCTCATGTGGGCTTGATATGGCTTCATGGCTCAACCAAAATGATTTTATTCCACTTACATTCACCTAATCTTCCATTTTCCAAATTTTTAATTTTTGACCCCCAGGACCCTACACCCGCCAACCTACCCAAAGCCCTGAATAGCCCAAATTTCTCAAAAATTTCCAAATCACCCAAAATTCTCCAAAATCATTCCCAAACATTTCCACATCACTCAAATTGATCATCCATAACCAAAAATACCAAAAATTCCAAAAATACCTCCCAATACCCTCCAAATACCCAAAATACCCCTCTTAGCCAAAAAATCCAAAAATTCAGAAAATTCCCAGAAAATTCCAGAAAATCCCAAATATTCCCAATTTCATGTTGTTCAACTACACCATGGGCCAATTTTTTCAATTTACCCCACTTTTATCAAAACCCCCAATTTGACCCATTTTACCCCTAAGTGAACCCAATGTCAAACCAAACCTACCCAATTGACCCAAATTCTGGTCCAATTCAGTTCTAGACTTCAAATCAACATTTCCAATACCAATCTAGACCAAATCCAAGTTCAATTTGATTGAAATTTGGATCCAATTCCATTTTTGGCCTTAAAGCCCAATTTGGACCTATGACCCAAACCTAACCCAAACTCACCCAATTCAACTCCAATTAACCCCAAATCTTTTCTAAATCTTCCTTATCATTCCCACAAACAAAACATTAACATGATTTGCCCAAAATGTAGATCCAAACCCCACTCAAATTCAACCCAAAGCTAAAAGGCCCATTTTTGACCTAAACCCAAACCTAACCCAAATGAGCCCAAACCCCAAAATCAAAGCCCAACCA
>JAKZJZ010002005.1:0-21444 GCA_022702705.1 Papilionanthe hookeriana x Papilionanthe teres
AAATATAAGCCACTAATTAATTCAAAATTGGCAAGATTAAAACATTAAATAAACATTAGGACTTTCCTAAATCCAAAACGAACAATAGGATAGTCGGGAGATTATCGAAGTTCACTTCGTCAAGTAATTTCTCCTACCTTTCTTCCTTTGAATTCCCGAAATAAAATGTTCCAAACTTGATCGATTCACATTGAGATTCAAAATTCGATCCTTTGAAAACTTAAACTTTGAAATTCTTGAGAGCGAGAATTATTGATTATTATCGAGAGTTTTCTTAGGTGATTCCGTCACTTAAGATGTAATTAACTATAGGGGCTTGCCCTTATAGGGAATTTTAAAGAACCCGAGTAATATAAACTACTGCTTAATGTCATTTCGTATTAGGCGGGGAATTTGTCAAGGCTTATAAAATTGGTTCGCGGACCAAACGGATGTCGCAAATCTTCCTAGTTTATTTAGCAGAGCCCCGTCAATCGAGCGGTGTGTCACATCCTTAGGGATAGATACACGGTTTATGATGCGGTGCTCGTTTATGTAAACTATTCGGGATGTGAGATCGGTTTGATTTCATATCTTAAAATCTTCGAACTTAAAATTATTTTCGAAATCAAATGTTATCTTTTAAACTATATATTTAAATTAAATTTAAAATATAAAAATACGCTGAGCAATTGTACGTAGGCGACTCCCTTTTCAAAATAAACACATAACCTAAAAATATGCTTGAGCATACTTACGGCGACTCGGTTGAGAAAAATTCCTCTCTCCATTTCTAATCGAGACAATTAAGCTTTCGAAAATCGGTGGTGCATCCATGTCCATATGGATCAAACTACCCTTCTTCCCGTTGGGATACTATGTTCATTTCTACCTTGAACAAGTATAGCCGACATCCTCTCGGATTTAGGAGCCCTTGTTTAGACACTTCTAAACAGAGAGGTTACGAGATCCTCTTACCTCGTCTGAGGTGGGGTGGACTTGATAGGTGTTAGTTTAGGAGTGATCCTTCGAGTCAGAGAAGTCTTGCTTAAGACTCTCTTTTCCTTTCCGGCTCGATTGATTCCTTACCTTCTCTACACCTTTGAACACTCTAGTTCTAAATAAACGGACCCTCTAATAAGTGATTCTTTTAATAAGTGATTCCTTCTTATAAATGCATGAACATGAATGGGATTCGGACTACTTTTCAGTTCCTTTCTTTTCGTCCTAGAGAAAGAAGCATAACTTGGGGCGGCGACGAGCCGAAGTCTGCCTGCGAAATGGAAGCCCCAGAGCTGAGTTTTCTCCTTCACCAACGGAGGCGGGCTTCGGCATGCATAAGGATGAGGTTTCGCAGAACTGATGGAATCGTCCAGATTTGAGTGAGGATTTGAAAACACGAACGTCGAATCACCGACGTCTCCCTCTTTGCGGCGATGAGCGAGGTGATCGACGGGCGGAGCGGCTTGCTGGGATGACCCGGCCTTAGGTCGGCCGAGAATTCCCTCCTCTGCCAAAGGATCCAGACTAGAGAGAATGCTTAGATGTCACGTAGAAGGGCCCGGTATCTCTACCCCCCTTCGGTCTAGTTGTTTTAACTCTACGCCACGAGCTTTTGCCAAGATACGAAGGGGAAGAAATCGAGAATTATGATGGACTTTTGTTACCGTGGAGGGTACGGATCTTCCTGTACGACACACGATTTTCGAAATCGGGTCAGGATTCGAAAGGTCAGATCCTTGACAGAGACCCGAAAAACGTAAATAGAAGGATACGGCTAGAGCCGCATTTCTTGAAATTGCTTTCCTGAGAGGAAATTCGAAGCCGCGGAGCCTGCACCCATTGCCGAATACATACCACTCTTGGGAGGAAGCGAGGTTTCATCACCTCTGCGCCATGAGAAGATGAAGAAAACATTCGCAAGATTGCTTTGCCACATTACTGCCATGACCCGCATATTACGACGATAGCCGCGAAAAGAAGCTTAGAAGCTACGCCGTTTGCTCGGCGCAAACTTTGTCGTAGAAAAGTTAGCGAAGAAGGAAAAGCGCCCGTATCGAGAAATTCTGCGAGGGGATAGGGCGGGGTGCCGGTCGAATCCCGTCTTGGGCCGAGTAGAACCGCCATCATGACGAGAAGGCGAGTAAAAGAATGAAGGCTAGTGCCTTTGTTGTCGTCCTCGGGGATTCACGAGTTAGGGAGGATACCACCTTCCGGCATTTGGCCGGCGGACCGCCATGCGGTCCCTAAGCCTTCTTGCCGCGAGAAGGATGGTATGGCGTCCACGCTCTTGGGCGGTTGAGATTGAAACGACGGCCGCGAAAGAAAGTCTCGCCGGGCAGCAGATACGAATGTCTTCTCGCCGATGAAGGGGACTCGTGAGAAAGGGACCGGCGGCTATCGCCACGACAACCACGAAGACACACGAGAAAGCCCCGCATTAGAAGATGCCATGGAAAAGTTGAGTACCGATATCCGACGGTTGGCGAAAGAAAGAGAAGAAAAGTTCGGAGATGAGAGGATTGATTCATCGGAATTCATGGACGACGAATACGCGAGAAATCGGCATGGTTGAGACACGAGCTTCATCGGCTTCGCAGGTGCTCTGCGGCGCGAGAAGAGGAACGGAAGGGCGATGAGAAGGCGGCTCGGGAGAAGAGCAGCCACGATCGCTCGAATGGCGAAAAGGATGGAAGAGATGGCCGTAGCTCTCACGACGCTCTCTCAGGAGTCGAAATCTGACCACATAAGAACACCCCCGAGAGGTCGTTGTTGTAGACGGAGGGAAAGGGAGATTACGTCCATGGGCGGGATGTCCGGGCGAAAAAGGATGCGACACGAAATTATGATTCTGAAAAGGATATCAAGAACTGGTGAACGACGGAGTGCGAAGCCTTAGCACGATCGAAGAGCGGGACATCCATTCGGACGGGCTGGGCCAACACCCGAAGAATTCGACGGCCATTTAGAAAGGCTTCGTACCACCTGCGATTGAAGACCTTCGACGGGCAGAACTGAACGGCATGTGGCACACTTTCGTGCCGGTTGCGATGCGGCGGGGAGCGATGCATTACTCTTCCGACGATTCGTCGGCCCGTCTGTCGGGAATCGCCTTCGGCAGTATGCGAGTGCCCAAATGGTTCGGTGAAGACGTTCTCGGGCTGAGAACCTCCTTCATCAGCGATTTCTTCAGGCCTCGGCACGCATCACTTTAGGTGATTTAGTGGTAGAAGCGAGAAGCCGAATGAAACTTTGGTGGATTACATCGCCGATGGAGAACTTAAGCATGAAGTGTGAACCCTGGCTGCAGAACGGCGTGCGGTCGGCGTTTTCTTAAAAAGCATCCGTAGCTAAATGTAACCTCGCCAAGGATTTACTTATTAAAACCGAGAAGTTGTTAAACGAGCCGGAAGCTTGCAAGAGGAGGCAAGCAATTAAGTTCATCCTTGAATAAATAGCCCTGTAAAGACTTTTGAAAAGAAATCCGGGATCGTTGCGACGGTTGACAAAGGCGAAGCAGCCGTCTGAGAAATCTCGCAAAGGGCGGCGCGGCAACCACAACGGAGATTATCGGCGGCTTCCCCGGCCCGGTATCGGTCATCTCCCGCGGTATGAACGAACGCCTGCGTCCGCAACGTACATTAAGAGAGCTTTGAGCGAGAATATCCGTTCCAAGGAATGGCGGTCACAGAAATGTTCCGTAGTTTGATGAAGACTCCGGATTTCAGTGCACGGAACGCACAAAAGACCCGGAAGGAAGTCAACAGAGAAAGGTGATCCCAACTTTGCCCTTACCACCGGATCTTGGGCACAAAATAGAGATTGCATTACCTTGAAAGTTGGCTCAGAGTAATGGCTACGGAAAGGAAATATAACGATCCCGAAGGAGTATAAGGCCCCGAAGGAGTTCAGGTGATATTTATCTCGTGATCCCATCATTAGATGAATCCCACTATCACATTTGACGATGGATGGGTTACCGCTTGTAGATGAGGTCTTCGAAAAGATTTTAGACGGCATCGAAGCTGGCTTAAATGCGAGCTTGATTGGCGAGTTTGAAACTTTGTTAAGCCAGTCTTATCACTTGCGATAGAAGAACCACTCAGCAGACGATTGAAGAAGAAAATTGACGAAGAGAAGGCAAGGCACCTAAGGCTAGACTAGGAACATCTAGGATAGTTGTTTTCGATTCGGGGGAGAAATCCTCGAACCCTTTATTCTGTATGATTATCTACTCGCCCGTGCAGGATCATATAATGATAAGGGTGATGGCGTTATTTACGTTTTGGCCCATTTTAACGATTACGTAACTTAACGATGTCCGGTCTCCGATTTCGATACCAACGGCAATTCTCAAAATCATACACGATCTCGGCAATGAAAATAATGAAGAAGACATGCCATCGAGGAGGCTACGAGAGTTCGAAACGAAGCAGCGAATCTGTTGCGAGTTTCGAGGAGCTCCGGTCGCGATAGAGTTAGAGCCTTCTGAGACTGCGAAGCTGGCAGGACGAGCTGTCATTCCTGATTCGAAGAGACACCGGCGAAGCTCGGCAATGTGGTCGGAAGAAGTTGCAGTCGGCAAGGGTGGAAAAGTTGTTGCCTCTGAGAATGGGTCGAAGGACTGAAGGAAGCGGAGTGGTTGTTCGAGGAAGAACCAACACGGCGGAAAGAAATACCCATTCGAGAAGAAGCGAGGCACGGAAAGCAAGTGGATTACAACGTGCTAGCCCATCTTAGGAAACTACCGGCCACAATCGGTATCGATGCTCTCGTCTTATCGAAGGGAGATGAGAGAAGCTCGATCGAAGGCCTTACTTGATCCAGGAAATTTCTTAGCTCAAATGGCGGAGATTCCTTAGATGGATTTGCTCGTTAAAGGAACAACGGAGTGTCACCTTCGCGGACGATGACTTCTGCCCGGAGCAATGAGACCCACAACCGACCGTTGTACATTTCGGTTCTGATTGGAAGTTTACGCTCTCCGGCGAGTATTGGTGGATCCGAGTGCATCAGTCAATATAATGAATCTTCGAACGCTAGCATACTTGGAAATTGATGCCGCGAGCTCGAAGCGGACAAAATGTTATTAAGAGGATTCGACCGGAAAGGAGAAAGAGCCCTCGGATCAATGCTTATTCGTGATGAAGACCGGTGACTTAACGAAAGACAATGCGCGAAATTTCACGTAATTGATTCGAAACGTCATTCAACGCTCTCGTGGGCCGACCATGGATACATGAAAACGAGGATGGTACCATCATCTCTACATCGGTGCATCGAAATACTACGATGGAGGGGAACGGTGCATCGAAGGTGACTTACAACCATTCTCGGTACATGAAATTGGAATCCGCGAGGATGCGGCTTATTATGCACCACGAAGAAACGATCTTCTCCGGAGATACCATAACGAATGAAAGCGAGAAAGTTCGGGACAACGAAGAACACGAAGTTCTAGTCCAACGATCGCTCCACCGCTCCCTTACGGCGAGATGGTGAAGGTTTCTCCACAGACTCGCATCAGAGGTCGAGGCGGGGACGAGGTCGTGGCGAGAGACATTAGGACGATTGGACGAGAGAAAACCAGCCATTAATGTCGATTGGGAAGATAGTTACGAAGAAGAAAAAGAAATCGAACGAAATCGAAGCAACGGCACAATAAGTCGGAAAAAACGCAGATTCAGAATCCTCTTGAAGATGAGAAGAATGAAGAATACAAATCGATGTACGAGAAGATTAACCACTACGTACATACTTATGACCCTAACCCCGATCCATTCTAATAAGATCGAGGGTATGGTGGTCGAAGAGGTACGTAGCGGTGGTGCAAAACCAATCAAATTCTACAGTGGTGCTTCTTCCTCAAGCGAAAATAATGTACAATTTGAAGATGCTACTTCATCGGAATTAATGGAATTGCCTTTTGAGTGGTACTCTCCTTAGTGTTCGAAATTTAATTCGGCGTGGTTTCTTACCTCAGACGATGGACTGAAAGGTCGATCACAACGTTTTGAAAATTTATGGAATAACTCGGTCGTCCACTGACTCGAAGCATGGTCTCGGATTCGGCACGGTAGGATCGGTTGATGATGCGAATTTTGCTTGGTTGTCACTTGCGAATCTAATGAAAGCTGCATGGAAACTACGGACGAACTCGAAGATTTACTGAGTGGAGACGCTCCACCGGAAGTCGAAGAAGAAATCGAATACGATAGATGAGTTAACGGAAGTTAACTTAGGTACTAGCGAAGAGCCTAGACCTGCCTTTGTTAGCTCCTTACTCGATAAAGAAGACTCGGAAGAAATAATCAAGTTATTAATGGAATTTAAAGAGCTTGTTTTGCTTGGAGCTACGATGAGATGCCGGGATTAGCTCCGAGAGGTCGCGAGTCCGTAAGCTAGGAGTGGATCCTGCTTACCGTCTCGGTCGGACGAGGTCTAGAAGAATGCGTCTAGAAATCGAACAACAAGTCATAGGCTGAAGTTAAAAAGCTAATAGACGCTAAATTTGTCAGTGAAGAACAATACTGAGCTTGGTTAGCCAACGTGGTACCGGTCGGGAAGAAGAATGGTCGAGATCGGGAATTTGTGTGGATTTCGGGAGATTTAAACGAGGCATGTCCGAAAAGACGAATTCCCTCTACCAGATCCCGAGGTAGTGATCGACATTGCTTCGACACATGAAATATTCTCATTCATGGATGGATCTTCGGGATACAACCGGATAAAAATGGCTCCGAGAAGATGAAAAGCTTACGGCATTCGAACGCCAGATCGGAGTATATTCTTTACACGGTGATGCCATTCGGATTGAAGAACGCGGAAGCGGCTTGCCAAAGAGCAATGACAAGAATTTTTGATGATCTCATCCATAATCAAGTCGAATGCTACGTGGACGATGTGGTCATCAAAAGCAAAGTAAAGGACAACCACTTGTATGATTTGAGAATTGTTTTCGAACGATTAAGACAATTTAACCTTAAGATGAACCCCTTAAAATGCGCCTTCGGCGTCACCTCCGGGAAATTCTTAGGATTCGTTGTCACGACATCGTGGAATCGAAATCGATCCGGAAAAGATAAAAGCCATCTTAGAAATGCCGCCTCCGAAAACCTTAAAACAACTACGATCTTTTCGGAAGCGGCATATCTTCGACGCTTTATCTCAGGCTTGTCGGGTAGGTGTCGGCCTTTCTCGGCACTAGTTAAAAAGGACGCCAAATTTATTTGGGAAGAGAAATGCTCGAGAGGACCTTCGAGGACATTAAACAATATTTAATGACACCTCACGTCTTAGCGGCCCCAGGTCTCGGGTAGACCGCTAATACTTTATACCGCGGCTTTAGACGACTCTCTCGGAGCCTGATTGGCACGAATTCGATGATGAGGGTAAAGAAAATGCTCTTTACTTACTTAAGCCGTCGTTTGCTTGCAGACGGAAATAAGGTATCCCGCAATTGAAAAGCATTGTTTGGCCACGATCTTCGCCGCTCGAAAGCTCGGAGCATTACATGCTTTCTCATAAGGTCGGCCCTAATCTCGAAGTTTAATCCATTGCTGATACTTGATGACTCGTCCGACGCTTTCGGCAGACTTGCCGGATGGTCGATGATATTATTGCGATTCGATATCATACTTCGTGCCTCTCCCGTCAACGTAAAGGGACAAGTCTTAGCGGACTTCCTCGCGGCACACCCTTCTGCTAGGCGAATCGCCTCTCGATGACGACTTGCCGAGATGAACAAATAATGAACCTAGAAGACCTTGATGATCGACGTTGGGAATTGTATTTCGACGGAGCATCTTCGGCACACAAAGACGAAGAATCGCAAGTGATAGTGCCGGTAAGGCGAGGAATCGGGCTAATCTTTATAACACCGGAGGGCGGGGAATGTTAAGATACTCCTGCCACTTGACGAGAACCATGTCACGAACAACGAAGCGGAATACGAAGCCCTCGTAACGGGACTTGGAATTAACCATTCGAATGGGGATAACGAGACATCAACATCTACGGGGATTCACGGTTAATCATTCAACGGATCGCGGACAATGCGAGAATTTTAAAGCCAAGACTCGAAGCAATACTTCCGGTATATCGTCAATTTGTTGGAACGGATTCCGAATGTGACGATCTGAAATTCCCGGAAAAAACGCTTTGGCGGATGCGCTAGCTCGTCTCGCAAAAGAATTTGCACTGTTTGCGAGATGAATCGATGGAAGTGTCGGTTCACGGACGTCGGGTCACTATCACGACTTGACATAGACACGATACCGAAATCGAAGGAAAGGATCGGTTGCGGCGGTGACGGAAAACACGGAAGATTGGCGACGAGCCATTAATAGATTCGCAACACGGGGAAAACTACGGACGATAGGTCGTTGGCCGCATCGGATCGAAAGAACTCGTCTACGCATTAGTAAACAACACGTTATACGAGGATGGTCTGGTCCGATCGAACTGTGGCTAATGTGCTGGCGAGTCGAGGCCGTGAGGAATTGTTAGAGGGTACATTCGGGACTGCGTAGGCGCTCACCCGGTCGGGTCCCGAAGATGAAAATGAAAATTAAAAGACTAGGAATGCTCGCGGCCCTCGATGATGACCGACTGCATGAAAATCGCAGGGCGTCACAATGCCGAGTGCGCGGGTGGTTCTACACCAACCTCCGAATGTGCTTTACATCCAGACAATTGCATCGTGGCCATTTGAATGTTGGGGCACGGATATAGTGGGTCCGATAGAACCACCATCTTGAAAGGACATCGCTTCATTCTTGCGGCTACGGATTACTTTTCCAAGTGGGCGGAGCGGTTCCATGCAGAAGTGAAAGCACATCACGTACTACAATTTTCGAGAACGAGTTGTTCTGCGTTTCGGAGTGCCGCGCGAATCATCTCGGATAATGGGACGGCATTCGAAGCACGCAAATCAACAATTTTGTCGGGAGACATGGAATCGGCTGGCGATATTCAACAATTTACTACCCAAGAGCAAACGGCCTTGGCGAGGCTTTTAATAAAACTCTCGTTCGAAATTTTAAAGAAAACCTTGGACGATGATAAGAGAAATTGGCACGAGAAGTTGTTAGAAGCCTTATGGAGCCTGCGGACGACCTTCGAACTCCTACGCAAGCTACACCTTATGCTCGGTGTATGGGTCCGAGCGAGTGTTACCTTTAGAGGTTCGACTTCCTTCACTCGAATTGCGGTTACGCAAATAAAATCCAATGAGAAGAAAACGCCAAATTACGACTCGAAGAATTAGAGAGCACTGGAAGGAAAAGACTCACGTGTGACGGAATTTAGAACTTATACCGAAGCTAAGATGGTTCAAAGCCATGACAAGGCCGGGTCCGCCCGAGAACCTTGAGAAGTTGGTGATTTAGTTCTCGTTCTCAAAAGACTTACTTGCACGCACGCGAGATAGGGAGGAAAATTTGAACCCACTTGGGAAGGACCGTTTGTGGTTGAGGCGGTATACTCGGGGAGGCTCCTACCGGCTAGTGAATTGCCGGGGAGAACGACATATGCTTCCGATCGATGGACGATACTTGAAAAAGTATTACGCTACCTGATGTTTCGAAGGAATGAACTTTCCATCCACTGAAGCACGGGTGAAGTGATTACTTATGATTGGGTCAGAACCCAAAAATAACGAAAATGTGCTAAAATAAATAAAATCACGATAATAAAATTTTCCTTGTTTTCTTTTCCAAATCAAAATCTCTTACACGATCTTATCCACTTCATTCTGTTAAGTTTAAAAATATAAGAATAATAAAAAAAATGTCTTTAATAAACATTTTCTTAATGTTCTTGTTCTTAGTACGACCCACGATCCTTTTCCTTGTCTTTTCGCGGGGAAATGTCGAGCGGGCGGTTGGTCTGAACTTTAAGAATGGCGTAAGCCTTGCACTCGATGAAAAGAGGGGTGAAGGATGGAGCGATAATCGAGATTGACTCGGATTTCGCACCGGCGGAGCCTACGGTACGAGGAAAGTGGCGGGTCCCGGTTGACGAGAAGAGCTGCCGGACATACGGTGATGAAAGTGGGTGGCCCGAGCCACCGATCCGGCAGCAAGAAAAGAAAGACAAACATTGAAGAAGATAAGAAAATGAAGTGCGTAGTCGCTACGGCGAAGGCGAGCTTGTCGGCGCCGCGCCCGCGAGAGATTCGAAGTTCGAAGAGCTACTCTCGCGACGACGCAACGAAGAAATAAGAATCGCCGTATCCGTAAGATGTTAACAAAACTAGGCTGCGGACCGGCGCGACGAGACGATTGCTAATGTCGGTGCATACACTTCAAGGACACCGGTTCACCGGGAACACTGAAGAAAGGAGGCCGGCTCCTAGGATGACGAGAAGAACCGGGGAAATCTTCGGAAAATCGGAAGAAGAAGGCTACCACGCCACGGATAGAACCACCGATGATGCATGACCTTGTTGCGGAAGCAACCCCGGGGGATGTCCCGACGAGCATCATCCACGAGAGACGAGGTATGCGGGGAGAACGTGAAGGGATTGAGCCGTATATTCCACGATACGTCACCGGGCCTCGCCATCTGCAGATCATTCCGAGAATACGAGGTTGGAGAGAATGCGAGAATGTTGAAAAGAAAACCTTTGAATACTTCGAGAGAATTAGAGGCGGAAGAATCAGTATACTTGGAGGGCCTCGAGCTACATACGGGACGTATTCTCGGAGGTATGAACGACGGCAAATCGTGGATTGCATCGGGATTTGAAAAGAATGGGCCGAGCGAGGCCGCTGAGGAAAACACATACTCGGAACCCCGGAGATGGATGCCGGGGAAAGGAAGAATCACAATACGATGTGGATCTTTGTTACAACTTTGCGGAGGACGGGAAGGGAAACCCACGGGAATACTCCGTCATGGGCGAGTGGATCCGATGCCATTAGTCATCGAGAGAATGGTAAAGAGATTGATAACATGGAGGGAGTGCGCAGTGGATTGCATACCAGTAAGTGCATCATCGACATCTGAAGCGGGGTGTGCGTATACCCCCGCACATAGATCACCACGACTTTGTCGGACCCATGCGCACGGTCTCTTTCTGAGCGAGTGTAACATCATGTTCGGATGCGACCTCCGGATGGCGAGGTCCGGAGTGAGTTCCGAGGGCCGGTAAAGATACCTTTACCGGTAGGTTCCGTCATGATGCGAAGGGGCAACGGAGCGGATATCGCTAAGCATTGCATACCGGGAGTACCGGTGAAGCGGATCTCGGTTACTTTCGAAGGATGGACGACGAGAAAGACACCTTACCATTTCCGACGGACCGGAGCTAGAGAGCCTCGGCCTTACTGACTTGTGAGTTACATGGAAAATATCACACCTCCGATGTACATCCATACGGCATCCTTGCCGGGGATGGCTTGGAAGGTGATGTTATTGACCATGTACCTCCTATTCGAACATGGATTTTTGACGAGATACCTTTTTGGATGAATCAGCAAAGATCATACACGATCGTTTTGAGTTTACATGGATTGTATGAAATATATTCCAGATCGAGATGTATGATGTATCTTCACATGATTGGAATGAAAGTGACCATGTCACATTTTTGGCCTTCACCTCTTTTGTGCGAATTGATTGGGAAACGCCATTAAAGTTAAATGAACTTCGAACAAAGAACGAGAAAAGGAATAAAAAAAAGAATAAAAGAAAACTTTCATTAAAAAAAAAATCTAAAGAAAAATGACAAACACCAAATTCACATGAACATTAAACAAACGATAAGATAAAATTTGAATCATTAAAAGATAAACAAAATCAAGATAAATGTTAAATCAAATTCTCGATCAAATTTGAAATGTGGATCTTCAAATTTCAAATCAAATCTTAAATCAAATTTCGATAGAGTTGAACTCATCCTTCCAAATTTCGAAATTCGATCTTTCGAGATTCCAAATCTCTTATCGAATCTCAAATTCGATCTTCCATATCTTAAACGAATCTCGGTCAAATTTCAAATCTCAAGTTCGATCTTGGGATCTTAAACCAAATCTCGATCCAATTTCGAAATCTCAAATGCGATCTTTCCGGATCTCGCATCGAACATACATCGAATCGAACTTTTGGGTCGAGGATTTTACATCGAGGCTACCTTTGCTTAGGATTCTTTCCACTATTGCCTTTGAAATACATCGAGTTCGAACTTTTGGGTCGAGGATTTTACATCCCAGTGACACTTTGCTAGGATTCTTTCCCTGTGCCTTTGAACACACATCAAATTCAAACTTTTGGGTCGAGGATTTTACATCAAGACTGCACTTTGCCTAGGATTCTTTCCCCATTACCTTTGAAATACATCAAATTCAAACTTTTGGGTCGAGGATTTTACATCAGAAGCTGCCTTCTTCTAGGATTCTTTCCACATTGCCTTTGAAATACATCAAATTCAAACTTTTGGGTCGAGGATTTTACATCGAGAGCTACCTTTGCTAGGATTCTTTCCCTATTGCCTATGAAATACATCGAATTCAAACTCTTGGGTCGAGGATTTTACATCAGAGTGCATTACTAGGATCATTTCCCTATCGCAATGAAATACATCAAAATCAAACTCTTGAGGTTAAGGATTTTACATCCAATACCGCATTACTCTGAGATCTTTCCTCATTGTAATGATCCAATCCAATCGATTCGATCTTCTTTTGGGGTTGAAGATGTTACATCTAAAACCTCGAAATTCAATTTTCAATTGAATCAAATCCTTGAAAATTAATCTTAACAAAACTTGATCTAAATTGAAATTCGGGTTGAAATCTAAACTCACACATCATGACTTAGGCTGAAACAAAATAAAATCTAAATTGAAATTCTCCGAATCATGTGATTTGGGATTCACCTCCTTTTCCTTTCCCCGGCGAGGATTCGAGAATCTCCGGTTCAGGAGATATACTTGACACTCCCAGTGAGCTCTTGCACTTCGTCCTAAGTTTGTTACTTGGACATACTGTGTTGGTTTTGTTGATCGCTTCGGTCAACACCAATACGCGCGGTGTGCTCCGTCGGCTCACCACACTTATTGAGGGGTCCATTTGTTGACCTCATTTTTTATGAGGTCTTCTCTTCTTCTTTTAGTGCTTAGGATGCTAGCCTTAGGCTTTTCCTTTGACTATCTTAGAGGATTAGAATTGGGACCCACCTTTTAGAAATTCAAACCACTTCAAACTCCTGTGAGGCCCGCAGAGCTTGGTTGTAGGCCCCTAATCACACTAGAGGGTTGAAATCGAATGTGGAAGTTTAAAGGATGAGTTCTATGGGACTCTTTGGCCTTAGGGCGCCTTACAGGTGGCACGAGTGCAGTGAAGGGGTTGACTTGCACACACACTACACCTACACACTACACTTTCACACACTTCCTAAAAACACACCCATGCCGACTTGACCTCCGACTCATGTAGGTGATTCACATGGATGGTCCTTAACCCACTAAGCCCTTGGCTAAGAGGGTTAGGAACAACATAGTGAATGCCTCGAATGAGTCCCTTCATGGCTCATGTGGGCTTGATATGGCTTCATGGCTCAGCAAAAATGATTTCATTCCACTTACATCCACCCGATCTTCAATTTTCCAAATTTTCAATTTTTGACCCAGGGACCACTACACATGCTAACTGCCGAATGCCGAATAGCTAAATTTCTCAAAAATTTCCAAATCACCCAAAATTCTCCAAAATCATTCCCAAACATTTCCACATCACTCAAATTGATCATCCATACCCAAAAAATATCAAAAATTCCAAAAATACCTCCCAATACCCTCCAAATACCCAAAATACCCCTCTTAGCCAAAAAATCCAAAAATTCAGAAAATTCCCAGAAAATTCCAGAAAATCCCAAATATTCCCAATTTCATTTTGTTCAACTACATCATGGGCCAATTTTGTCAATTTACCCCACTTTTATCAAAATCCCCAATTTGACCCATTTTAACCCAAAAGTAAACCCGATGTCGAATCTAACCTACCGAATTGACCCAAATTCTGGTCCAATTCAATTCTAAACTTCAATTCAACATCCCCAACACCAATCTAGACCAAATCCAAGCCCAATTTGATTGACATTTGGATCCAATTTCACTTTTGGCCTTAAAGCTCAGATTTGGACCCATGACCCAAACTTAGCCCAAACTCACCCAATTCAACTCCAATTAACCCCAAATCTTTTCTAAACCCTCCTTGACATCCCCATAAACAAAACACTAACATGATTTGCCCAAGATTTTGATCCAAACCCCACTCGAAATTCAACCCAAAGCTAAAAGGCCCATTTTTGACCTAAACCCGAGAGCCTAGACCCAGAATGAGCCCAAACCCAGAAATCAAAACCACATCAAAGCCAAAACCTCTTTGAAACACTCCCATAAACATTTCCCAACATTAATTTTACATCAATTTCAACTCTAGCCCAACATTGGCCCAAGTTAGCCCAGATTTGACCTACATAGGCCCACTTACGAATTAAACCGAATTCAAACCAATTCAAGTCCAAATCACACCAAATTGACTCCAAACCACTCATGACACATCCCTAAACCAAACTCAACAATTATTTGGCCCAACCTCTTTACAAAATTTCTATCCATAAATTCATTTTCAAACTTAAAAGCCCACTTCCACTAAACCTTCCTAAAAACCCATTTCCACCGAAATACAAAAGCCCAAATTTGGCCCTAAAGCCCACATGACATTTCCATTTGCCATCCATTTAATCAAAGCCATTCCACTAAGTTATAATTCCATCATCAAACAATTCCAAATCAAGCCCCATACAAATTCACATCAAAATATCAAAATTTTTCTTAAATCCATTTACATGAAATTGACTTGACTTTTCCCGAGACGAAAGGTGAGCCATGAAGCCATGCATGAGCCACATGGAAGCCATGAGAGCCTCTTTACATGTCACCATACCATATTGGGTAGGAAGGAGGGCCCCTTTCCTTAATCTCTAAAGCTCGTTAGCCTTAATCATGATTCACCTAAACCTAAATTTAATCCGAATATATTTGGATGGAGACTTCTCCATGCCAGACAGGTGATCCCTTTGATCCCCACGGCACCAAAAGCCACCTTGAAGGGTGCACCGAGCCAAAATGGGTGAGTTGACCCATTTAGACCCAAAAGCTAGCCATGCCCCATTCTATTTTGGATCGAGAGCCTTTACACTTGGCCATTGCTCAATTGCTTGCCTGCAAACACCGTACCACTTTGACCACTGAGGGTGACCCTTGCTTCTTAGGCCAGCCACCGATCGTCGGAAAACTCCATGGTCGAGAAGTCCGAGTCGATCCGAGCTTGGAATTCTCACTGTTAGGCTGCCCCATGCCCGGTGGCCATTGCGAGCTGTTCTTCACTTGCCGTGAGCTGGTGATCCCAGCCCTCGACTCCCCGCAGGAGGCTCCTCGACCTACTGCTATTTAAACTCCCCACCTCTCGGCCATGAGAAGGTGCTGAAACAAACCTTAAGGAAACCACTGCCAAAATTGTTCAGGCTACTCCCCATACACGAGCACTTGATCCGCGCTGAAATCCCCCTGCCATTTCTACTGCTGTGAGCTCGATTTCGGAGTTGAAATCCAAGCCCAAAACCGGGACACTTCTCCGCGGTGGATCAATCCTCGAATTGGTTGGTCCTACACCTTCACCCGGACCCAGAGAAGGTGTCCGCGAGCAAAAGCCCCATCTCCGGGCCACCCGGTTGTTCCGGACTCCGAAGGTTGTGATCGGCCTTGGTGGAAATCACACACAGGCAATTCACCACATCCCAGGGCTTCATCCCTAGCCTCCTGCGGCTCACGACGAACGTGCCGAGGCATCTCGATTGAGGCTTCACACTCTCGGAGACTAAGGTATGGCCTCACTCTTCCTCCCGAGCTTCGAACATTCTCCATTTTTATTGCGTAAATTTCATCCCACATAAACAGTATGGATGTGTTCGTCTCTTCGAGACGAATCCATAGAGCATAAGAACATGAAAATCCATTGAGTATCGAGTGAGATATTAAGGATTTAGTGTGGACGGCTCTCGGGTGAGGACACTTGGGGACGATGAACGGATGCGCGTCCATTTGATACACGCGCGGACGGACGGCGAGGATCGCGTCGGATCGGAGACGGAGCGATACGGCGGGTCCGGGAGCGTGCGACTCGGATGGCGGCGTCGAATGGGAGCGCGACGCGTGTGCGTTCGGAGATGTTAAGGATGACGCGGCGCCGCGTGGATAAGTAGAAAATTAGGGGTATTTTCTATTTATTTAATTCCACTAAACTTCGAAAATTCATAACTTTGTGTAGGAAAATCATAAAAATAAAATAAAAATACCCTCTTGCTCGGTGAACGAGAGGAGAATAATGTGGAAAAGAAATCATTTAATTTCATCGAGTATCTTATTTTTTATAATTTATTTACTCTCTGCATACATTTAATTCTCCATGCATGTATACGATTCACCATGGCATGAGACCATAGGGCTTTTGAAGCCTACGAATTTGGGAACATTCCACTGAATTTTCCAAAGTCGAGAGCCAATCCTATGAAGAGTTATTGATTTTTCAAATTCATGTCACTTGTTTTGAGTATTTTAATTCTAATAAATAGCATGTTGTGAAATAAATTCTAGGAAAATTTGGTGATGTTCCTTATGACCAGAGAACCACTAGGAAAAATAGGTCTTGAGTTAGTTCATTTAAAACAACCTAATTGGCTTAAACACTCAAAATAGGTCTCTAATTAATTAGAGTTAACCATAGATCAAATTGACTTGAAATCAATTCTCCACTGACCTTTAGGATCAGAGGAACCCACCATAAAAGTTTGAAGTCAATTGGACTTGGTTAGCCCATTAATTGGGTTGATTAAGCCGATTTAGTCATTTTAAACTTTAAAAATTCATAACTTTCAAAATACCTTTCAAAAATTCACCAAATTGGTTTTGGAGCCTCTCGATATCAGGGAATTTAAGAAAATTAAAATTTCAATTTTCTAAAAAAGTTGATTTTTAATATTATTTTAATATTTTTAATAATTAAAAAATAATAAAAATTACAAAAATAATAAAATTCACCAAAATGTCACATTTTGAATTTTAATCACTTAGGAACAAACCCCATATTTTTCTTAGGTCTATTTGGTGAGATATTAATTTTTAAAGCCCTAGGGTAATTTTAAAATTAAAAAAATATATTTTCTAGCATTTTCACTAAAATAATTATAATAAATCATAGAAAAATCAGAAAATTGCAAAATTTGCTTCTCTGATTTCCTTGATATCAGAGAGATTTTTGAAAAACATAAAATTCATTTTTCAACATTTATTTTATTTTTAAATTAATTAATACTCCAGAACTTAAAATAATTCTAATAAATAAAATATAATTCAAAAAATCACAAAATTTGGTCCAAGTGGTCCTCTGGTCATCAGGAATGTCCCCTAATTTTCTTAAGGACAGAAACTTTCCCTTGGTCATGTTATTAAATTTTCCTTGGAAATCTCTATTTTCTACCAAAAATAATTATATAAATAAATTAAATACGGAAAAATCACATTTTCTCCTCTCATGTCTTTATTGACATATGAGTGAAGTCACATAAAAATTTCAAGTTCATTTGAGTTCGATTTAGTGAGTTTTGAAATTATTAAGCTTAAAGGGCAAAATGGTAATTAAAATTTTAACCCTTAATTAAAACTTTAGGTTTAATAAAAAATTAACAAGTAAAATATTTGATCCTAACCTGATTTGGATGATTGAAATTTAATAATTGAAGGGTAGAAACCCATTAAGCAATTTAAAATGATTAAACTTTAATTAAATAATTGATTAAATTTGGAAGAATAATAAAATTGGAATTATTAAAATAGGGATATTATTAGGGAGAGATTTATTCTTTAATTTAAAAATCCCATAAATTAATCATTTTCATTAATGTTTAATTCTTAATTAAAATGATAATTCAAATTTAAAACGTTGAAAGACTTAATCGTTAAACTAAAATTAAATAATTGAACTAACTTTAATTAAAATTAAAATGAATAAAATTAAATTAAATTAAATTTAAAAAAAATTAAATTAAATTAAATTAAATCAAATTAAAAATTAAATTAAAAAATTAAATTAAATTAAGAATTAAATTAAATTAAATTAAATTAAAATTAAATTAAATTAAATTAAATTAAATTAAATTAAATTAAAATTAAATCAAATTAAATTAAAAATTAAATTAAATCAAATTAATTTAATATAACATCGAACCAAATTAAATTAAATTAAATTAAATTAAATTAAATTAAACTAAATCATATTACATTAAATTAACTTAAGTTAAATTAAATTAAATTAAATCACATTACATTAAATTAAGTTAAATCAAATTAAATTAAATTAAATATAAAGACATGAAGAATTAAAAACAAATCTAAGATAACTTGAGCAACTTATTACGAACTTAAATCATTAATTTGAATTTAAATTTGAATCGCGAAATCATTAAATATCATTTTGCCCATTAGGAGCTTCTAGTTATCATAACTCCCAAGCGAATATTAAATGAAATGTTACTTCACTTATAGGACATTGAAATATCTTAGTTCCTTCGAAGCGAGTTAACAAAACTTGAAAACCTCGGACGATCGATTCATTTACATGATTAAATTCATTTGGACTTAAAGCAATCCACAGAAATATTGAAAAGATGTTTAGGATTCTTCTTAAGCACTTCCTCGATATGATAGGATATTTATAAACGATTGAACTTAATTGTTCTTTGATGAAGAAAATCGTCTTGAGCTAAAAACACGAAGAACCTAGACGTCATAGGAAATGACTAGATTTATAGGATTAGGAATTTGGTAGAAAACCATAACCTTTCCCTTAGCTTTACTGGGAACTTGCTTAAATACTCTAAATTGTGTTTTAAGTGCGAGCTTGGGATGACGGGAAGACCCTCCGAGTACGCTTTTATTTTATTGCGATTTACTTTATTGCAATTTATTTAATCGCATCGCACTTATTTTTCTTGCATGATAAACAACGAGTTGCATGAAAACCTACACCTTTAGGACGAAGCAAAAGCGAAACCCATCGCTTAAATTAAAAGACACTACAAGATAAAATTCACCTCATGACATTTGAAATATAAGGCGACTCGAAATTTAATCACGAACGGAACACAAAACTACGATTACAACTAGAATTAAAACGTCTTGTTGGATGATCGGGAATACCTCGGATGATGTAACCTACGTGTTGCTAACGGGATTTCAACGGTGCAAATGAAAGTGTGGAACTCATTCGGTTGAGTTTAGCAAATTCATACGGATTAAGTGAATCAGATAAAAATAATGATGCGGAAGGATGGAGCACGTGGGATCTTAACCGGTGTTGTTATAATCGAACTTTAAGATTTGTTTTAATTAAAACACAAAAAACACTTGGAAATTAAGACTTCTCTAAACGAAAACACTTTTCTCATCACATGATTTATGATTTCTAAAACTAAAACCTCTGCAACAACAAGGAGCTCGGAGCATGGTGGGCGGCACGGCCATCGTCGTCGTGCAAAACTGTGATCGACATTGGCAAAACTTTCTAGAATTAAACAACAAAGCCATAGGACTTCGAGGTAGTTTGCTGAGTGCGAGCATAAATCCTCGACTCTTCGTTAGGCATTTGCATTGCAAATTAAGCCACTAACGGTCTTAGGACTCAGGAGGTAGTCGTCAGATACGATATAAACCCTCGCATCTTCAGTTTATTTGTATGATTTTATCATATAAATATAAGCACTAATTAATTAAAATTAGCGAAGATTAAAACATTAAATAAACATTAGGACTTTCTAAATCCAGACGAAACAATAGGATAGTCGGGAGATTATCGAAGTTCACTTCGAATGCGTAATTTCTCCTACTTTTCTTCACTTTGAATTCCCGAAATAAAATGTTCGAACTTGATCACATTCCTATTGAGATTCAAAAATTCGATCCTTTGAAAACTTAAACTTTGAAATTCTTGAGAGCGAGAATTATTGATTATTATCGAGAGTTTTCTTAGGTGATTCCGTCACTTAAGATGTAATTAGCTATAGGGGCTTGCCACTATAGGGAATTTTAAAGAACCCGAGTAATATAAACCACATTTAATGTTTTCATATTAAGCGGGGGAATTTGTCGGCTTATAAAATTGGTTCGCGAGACAGAACGGATGTCACAAATCTTCTAGTTTATTTAGCAGAGCCCCACCATCGAGCGGTGTGTACATCCTTAGGGATAGATACACGGTTTGTGATGCGGTGCTCGTTTATATAAACTATTCGGGATGTGAGATCGGTTTGATTTCATATCTTAAAATCTTGATTTAAAATTATTTTCGAAATCAAATATCATCAGGATACAATCAGATAAAGATGGCACCAGAAGATGAAAAGTTCACAGCCTTCAGAACGCCAATCGGAATATACCGCTACACAGTAATGCCTTTCGGATTGAAGAACGCAGGAGCAACTTACCAAAGAGCAATGACAAGGATTTTTTATGATCTCATTCATAACCAAGTCGAGTGCTACGTGGATGATGTAGTCATCAAAAGCAAACTAAAAGAGGATCACATGTATGATTTGAGAATTGTTTTCGAGCGATTAAGACAATTTAACCTTAAGTTGAATCCCTTGAAATGCGCCTTCGGCATCACCTCTGGGAAATTCTTAGGATTTGTTGTTCGACAACGTGGAATTGAAGTCGATCCGGAGAAGATTAAAGCTATCTTAGAAATACCGCCTCCCAAAACCTTGAAAACACCAAGATCTTTTCAAAGAAAATTGGCATATCCTCGACGCTTTATTTCAAACATGTCAGGTAGGTGTCAGCCCTTCTTGGCATTGGTTAAAAAGGATGCCAAATTCTTTTGGGAAGAGAAATGCCAACGGGCCTTCGAGGAAATTAAGCAATATCTAATGAAACCTCCTGTCTTAGCAGCCCCAGTCTCGGGTAGACCGTTGATACTTTATACCGCGGCTTTAGACGACTCCCTTAGAAAGCCCTGTTAGCCCAGGTCAATGATGAGGGAAAAGAAAATGCACTCTACTACTTAAGTCGTCGTCTGATTCCGACGGAAGTAAAGTACCCTCCGATTGAGAAGCATTGTTTAGCCCTCATCATCGCCGCTCAGAAACTCAAGCATTAAATGCTTTCCCATAAGGTCAACCTTATTTCGAAGTTCAATCCATTGCAATATTTGATGACTTGCCCTACGCTTTCTGGCAGACTTGCTAGGTGGTCGATGATACTATTGCAATTCGATATAACTTTCGTTTCTCTTCGTGCCGTAAAAGGACAAGTCCTAGCAAAATTCCTCACATCAATATAAAAATGCCGCTGGACCGGCAACATAATCCAGAAAAAGAAAAATGCGGCCGGACTCCGCATATACA
>JAKZJZ010002006.1:0-21439 GCA_022702705.1 Papilionanthe hookeriana x Papilionanthe teres
ACGTAAAGCCCCGCTAGAAGATGCCATGGAAAAGTTGAGAACCGATATCCGACGATTGGCAAAAGAAAGAGAAGAAAAGTTCGGAGACGAGATTGATTCATCGGAATTCATGGACGACGAATATGCGAGAAATCAACATGGTCAAAACACGAGCTTCATCGGCTTCGCAAGGTGCTCCGCGGCCGCAGAAGAGAGGAGCCGGAGCGATGAGAAGGCGACTTCGGGAGAAAGACGACACGATCGCTCGAATGGCGAAAAGGATGGAAGAGATGGGCGTAGCTGCGGCCACTCTCCGGAGTCAAGTGCGACCACAAAGAGAGACACCCCCGAAGTCATTCACATTGTAGACGGAGGAAAGGAGATTACATCCGTCAATGGGGATGATCGGCTAAAAAGGATACAACACGAGTATGATCCCCGAAAAGGATATCAAGAACTTGGTGGAACGAGCGAGTGCGAGAAGCCTTAGCACAATCGAAGAGCGGGACATCCATTCGGACGGGTAGACCTTACCCGAAGAATTCGACGCCGTCCAATACCCGAAAGGCTTCGTACCACCTCTCGTTCAAGACCTTCGACGGAACCGGGAACCCCCGACGGCATGTTGCACACTTTCGTGCCGGTTGTTGCAATGCCGGCGGGAGCGATGCATTACTCTTCCGACGGTTCGTCGGCGGTCCGTCGGGAATCGCCTTCGACTGGTATGTAGAATTACCAAATGGTTCGGTGAAGACGTTCTCAGAGCTAGAGAACCTCTTCATCAAGCGATTCGCCGGAGCTCAGCACCACATCACTATATGTGATTTGGTGGTAGAGAAATAAAGGCCGAACGAAACTTTGGTGGATTACATACTTCGATGGAGGAACTTAAGCTTGAAGTGTGAACCACAACTACAAGAACAACATGCAGTCGGCATCTTACTTAAAAGCATTCACGGCCCGATAGCACTTCTCCTCAAAGGATTTACTATTAAGACTTTCGAGAAGTTGTTAAGCAAGGCCGGAAGCTTGCAAGAAGAGGCGAAGCAATTAAGTTTCTCCGACAAGACGGACAAGCAAAAGCCTGTGAAGACTTTTGAAAAGAAATCCGGGATCGTTGCAGCAGTTGACAAAGGCAAGCAACCGATGCAAATACCACCGAACGAGCTGCAGGCAACCACAACGGAATTACCAACAACCCCGGCCCAGTATCGGTCATCTCCACGAGTATGAACAACCGCCTCATCCGCAACGTACATTAAGGGAGCTTCGAGCGAGAGAATATCCGTTCAAGAATGAAGCGATCGTTGAAAATGTTTCGTAGTCCGATGAAGACTCCGGATTTCCAGTTGCACGAGCCTAAAAGACCGAGAGGAAGTCAACAAGAAAGGTGATCCCAACTTTTGCCCCTACCACCGGATGCTTGGGCACAAGATAGAAGATTGCATTACCTTCAAAAGTTGGCTCGACGACAACCTTCGGAAAGGGAATATAACAATCCCGAAGGAGTACATGAAGGAACCCCAGAAAGGAGGTTCCGTCAATGTTATCTCAACTGATCCCATTATTCCGATAGATCCCTATACGACTGACGATGGATGAACTACCGCTTGGACGAGGTCTTCGAAAAAGATTTTAGACAGCATCCAAACCGCCTCGGTGCGAGCCTCAATTCAGAGTTCGAGACCTGTTAAGCCGGTACTATCACTTGCGATAGAAGAACCACCTCAACAGGAGACGATTGAAGAGAAGAAAATCGACGAAGAAGAGGGGACTGAGACTCCTAAGGCTAGACTAGGGGCTGCTTATCCTAGGATAGTTGTTTCTGATTCGGGGAGAAATCCCTCGAACCTCCGATTTTGTATGATTATCTCGCTCACTTCGGTGGGATCATATAATGATAAGGGTGATGGCGTTGGCTACGTTTTGATTGTTTCTAACGATTACGTAACTAGCGACAATCCGGATATCGATTTCGACATCAACGACAATTCTCAAATCATACACGATCTCGACGAGCAAAATAACGAAGAAGGCATCCATCAAGGAGGCTACGAGAGTTCAACAAGCGACGAATCTATCCGCGAGTTTCGAGGAGCTCCGATCACGATAGAGTTAGAGCCTTCGGATTCGAAGATAATCCGGAAGAGCTCGTCATTCCGATTCGAAGGAGACACCGACAAGCTCGACACTAGATTCGGAAGAAATTACGAAGTCAACTTAAGAAGTGGAAGAGTTCTACCTCCGAGAATGGGTCCAAAAGACAAAGGAAAGCGGTGGTTGTTCAAGAAGAACCAACCCGGCGGAAGAAATACCCATTCGGGAAGAAGCCGAGACGCATGAAAATAAAGTGGACTACAATGTACTAGCCCATCTTAGGAAACTACCGGCCAAGCGCGAGCATTTACGACGCCCTCATCTTATCGAAAAGAGATGAGAGAAGCTCGATCGAGGCCTTACTTGATCCGAGAAATTTGCTTAGCTCAAATGGGTGGAGATTCCTTAGATGAGGTTTGTTCGTTAAAGGAACGACGAGGTGTTACCTTCACGGACAATGACCTACTACTTGGGACAGCGAGATCACAACCGACCGTTGTACATTTCGAGTTACAATTGGGAAGTTTACGCTCTCCGGAGTATTGGTGGATCCAAGAGCGTCAATCAATATAATGAGTCTTCGAACACTAGCATACTTGGAAATTGATGCTCGTGAGCTCGAGGCCGACAAAATGTTATTAAGAGGATTCAACCAGAAAGGAGAAAGAGCCCTCGGATCAATAACACTACTAATGATGACCGGTGACTTAGCAAAGACAACCGCAAAATTTCACATAATTGATTCGAAACATCGTTCAACGCTTTGTTGGGCGGCCAGTGGATACATGAAAACGGGATGGTACCATCATCTCTCGCATCAGTGCATCAAATATTACGATGGAGGGGAACAGTGCATCAAAGGAGACTTGCAACCATTCTCCGTACATGAGATTGGAATCCATGAAGACGCAGCTTATTATGCACCTCCGAAGAAAACAATCTTCTCCAGAGATACCGTAAAAAATGAAGCAAAGAAAGTTCAGGACAACGAAGAACACGAAGTTCTAGTCCAACAGTCACTCACCACTCCCTTCCGGCGAGATGGTGAAGGTTTCTCCACAACTCGCATCCGAGGTCGAGGCCGGGGACGAGGTCGTGGTAGAGACGTTAGGACGATTGGACAGAGGAAACCAGCCATCAATGTTGATTGGGAAGATAGTTCGAAGAAGAAAAAGAAATCAAACAAGAAGCGAGTGACAATAAGTCGAAGAAGCCGCAATTCAAGATCTCTCTCGAAGATGAGAAGAACGAAGAATACAAATCAATGTACGAAAAGATTAACCACTACGTACATACTATGACCCTAACCCCGATCCGGTCTAGCAAGATCGAGGGTATGGTGGTCAAAGAGGTACGTAGCGACGGTACAAAGCCAATCGAATTCTACCGTGGTGCTTCTTCCTCCAAAATCGAAAATAATGTACAATTCGAAGATGTCACTTCATCAGAATTAATGGAATTACCTTTTGAGTGGTACTCTCTCCCTGTGTTCAAAATTTAATTCAACGTGGTTTCTTACCTCGACAATGGACAAAAGGGTCAATCACAACATTTTGAAAAATTATTGAATAATTCCGGTCGTCCACCCAATTCAAAGCATGGTCTCGGATTCGGCACAGTAGGGTCGGTTGACGATGCGAATTTTGCTTGGTTGTCACTTGCGAGTCCGATGAAAGCCGCATGGAAACTACGGACGAACTCGAAGATTTACAAATTGAAGATGCTCCACCGGAATTCAAAGAAGAGATCAAATCTACGATAGATGAGTTAACGGAAGTTAACTTAGGTACTAGCGAAGAACCTAGACCTACCTTTGTTAGCTCCTTACTCAATAAAGAAGACTCCGAAGAAATAATCAAATTATTAATGGAATTTAAAGACTGTTTTGCTTGGAACTATGACGAGATGCCAGGATTAGCTCCAGAGGTTGCGAGTCCATAAGCTAGAGTGGATCCTACTTCGTCCCGGTCGGACAAGGTCCCGAGAAGAATGCGTCTAGAAATCGAACAACAAGTCATAGCCGAAGTTAAAAAGCTAATAGACGCTAAATTTGTCCGTGAAGAACAATACCCAACTTGGTTAGCCAATGTGGTGCACGTCGAGAAAAAGAATGGTCGGATCGGAATTTGTGTGGACTTCGAGAGATTTAAACAAGGCATGTCCAAAGGATGAATTCCCTCTACCGATCCCGGAACTGATGATCGACATTGCTTCGACACATGAAATATTTTCATTCATGGATGGATCTTCAGGATACAACACGATAAAAATGGCTCCAGAAGATGAAAAGCTTACAGCATTCAGAACGCCGATCGGAGTATATTGCTACACGAGTGATGCCATTCGGATCCGAAGAACGCGAGAGCAACCTACCGAGAGCAATGACAAGAATTTTTGATGATCTCATCCACAATCAAGTCGAATGCTACGTGGACGATGTGGTCATCAAAAGCAAAGTAAAGGAAAACCACCTGTATGATTTGAGAATTCTTTTCGAACGATTAAGACAATTTAACCTTAAGATGAATCCCTTAAAATGCGCATTCGGCGTCACCTCCGGGAAATTCTTAGGATTCGTTGTCCGACATCGTGGAATTGAAATCGACCCTGAAAAGATTAAAGCTATCTTAGAAATGCCGCCTCCCAAAACCTTAAAACAACTACGATCCTTTCAAGGGAAGCTGGCATATCTTCGACGCTTTATCTCGAGCTTGTCGGGTAGGTGTTAGCCTTTCTCGGCACTTGTTAAAAAGGACGCCAAATTTATTTGGGAAGAGAGATGCCGAGAAGGCCTTCGAGGACATTAAACAATATTTAATGACACCTCCCGTCTTAGCAGACCCCGGTCTCGGGTAGACCGCTGATACTTTATACCGCGGCTTTAGACGACTCTCTCGGAGCCCCGTTAGCCCGGGTCGATGATGAGGGTAAAGAAAATGCTCTTTACTACCTAAGCCGTCGTTTACTTCCGACGGAAATAAGGTATCCCGCAATTGAAAAGCATTGTTTGGCCCCGATCTTCGCCGCTCAAAAGCTCGGGCACTACATGCTTTCTCATAAGGTCAACCTCGATCTCGAAATTTAATCCATTGCAATACTTGATGACTCGTCCAACACTTTCCGGTAGGCTTGCCGGATGGTCAATGATATTATTGCAATTCGATATAACTTTCGTGCCTCTTCGTGCCGTAAAGGGACAAGTCTTAGCGGACTTCCTCGCAAGACACCCTTTGCCGCCGAATCTCCTCTCAATGACGATCCGCGCGATGAACAAATAATGAATCTAGAAGACCTTGATGATCGACGTTGGGAATTATATTTCGACGGAGCATCTTCGACGCACAAAGACGAAGAATCGCAATTGATAGTGCCCGGTAAGGCGGGAATCGGGCTAATCTTTATAACACCGGAGCGGGGGATGTTAAGATACTCCTACCACTTGACGGAACCGTGTACAAACAATGAAGCGAATACGAAGCCCTCATAACGGGACCGGAATTAACCATTCAAATGGGGATAACGGACATCAACATCTACGGGGATTCACAGTTAATCATTCAACAGATCGACGGACAGTACAAAATTTTAAAGCCAAGACTCGAGCAATACTTCCGAGTATGCCATACAGTTGTTGGAACAGATTCCAAATGTGACGATCTACAAAATTCCCAGAAAAGAAAATGCCTTAGCAGATGCGTTAGCTCGCCTCGCAAAAGAATTTGCCTGTTTGCAAGATGAGTCAGTGGAAGTGTCAGTTCACGGACGTCAGGTCCTATCACAGCTCGACATAGACACGACACACATATCAGGAAAAGAAAAAGAATCAGTTGCAACAGTGACGAAAAACACGTGAAGATCGGCGACGACCATTAGTAGACTACCCGCAAACAGAAAGCTACCGGACGATAGGTTGCTAGCCCATCGGATCAAGAAAATAACTCCGTCCTACGCATTAATAAACAACACATTGTACAGAAGGTCTTTTGATCAAATGTGGCTAAGGTGCCTAAGCGGGTCCGAGGCCCGTGAAATTGTTAAGGAGGTGCATTCGGGACTGCGTGGCGCTCACCAGTCGGGTCCGAAGATGAAAATGAAAATTAAAAGACTAGGGTACTACTGGCCCTCGATGATGACCGACTCGCATGAAAATCGCCAAGAGCTGTCACCAATGCCAAGTGCACGGAGTGGTTCTACACCAACCTCCAAATGTGCTACACCCGACAATTGCGTCGTGGCCATTTGAATGTTGGGGCACGGATATAGTGGGTCCGATAGAACCACCATCTTCAAAAGGACATCGCTTCATTCTTGCGGCTACGGATTACTTTTCCAAGTGGGCGAGAGCGGTTCCACTTAGAGAAGTGAAAGCACACCACGTGCTACGGCTTTTCAAGAACCAAGTTGTCCACCGTTTCGGGGTGCCGCGCGAGATCATCTCGGATAATGGGTCGGCATTCGAAGCACGCAAATTAACAATTTTGTCGGGAGACACGGAATCGACCGGCGATACTCAACAATTTACTACCCAAGAGCAAACGGCCTCGGCGAGGCTTTTAATAAAACTCTCGTTCAAATCTTAAAGAAAACCTTGGACGATAATAAGAGAAATTGGCACGAGAAGTTGTTAGAAGCCTTATGGGCCTACCGGACAACCTTCGAACTCCTACTCAAGCTACACCTTACGTTCGGTGTATGGGTCCGAGGCAGTGTTACCTTTAGAGGTTCAGCTTCCTTCACTCAGAATTGCAGTTGCAAACAAGATCACGACGGAAGAGAACGCCAAATTACGACTAGAAGAATTAGAAAGCTTGGAAGGGAAAAGACTTGCAGCGCAGCAAAATTTAGAACTATACCAAGCTAAGATGGTTCAAGCTCATGACAAGCTAGTCCGCCCAAGAACCTTCAAAGTTGGTGACTTAGTTCTCGTTCTCAAGAGACCTATCCTTGCACACCGCAAGATAGGAGGAAAATTTGAACCCACTTGGGAAGGGCCGTTTGTGGTTGAAGCAGTATACTCAGGAGGTTCCTACCGGCTAGTGAATTGCCGGGGAGAACGACATATGCTTCCGATCAACGGACGATACTTGAAAAAGTATTACGCTACCTGATGTTTCGAAGGAATGAATTCTTCATCCCTAAGAAACACGGGTGAAAGTAATTACTTATGATCGGGTCCGAACCCAAAAATAATAAAATATGCTAAAATAAATAAAATCATGATAATAAAGTTTTCCTTGTTTTCTTTTCCAAATCAAAATCTCTTTTCTGATCTTATCCCACTTCATTCCTGTTAAATTTAAAAAATATAAAAAAAAAGAAGAGAAAAAAAATGTCTTTAATAAACATTTTCTTAATGTTCTTATTCTTAGTACAGCCCCTGATCCTTTTTCTTGTCTTTTCGCAGGGAAATGTCGAACGGGCGGTTGGTCCTGAACTTTAAGAATGGCGTAAGCCTTGCACTCGATGAAAAGAGGGTGAAAGATGGAGCGATAATCGAGATTGACTCGGATTTCGCACCGGCGGAGCCTACGAGTATGAGGAAAGTGACCGGGTCCCGGTTGACCGAGAAGAACTGCACAGGCGGACAATGATGAAAGTGGGTGGCCCAAGCCACCGATCCGACGAAGAAGAAAAGAAAGGCAAACGCCGAAGAAGACAAGAAAATAAAGTCCGTAGTCGCTACGGCGAGAGGCGAGCTTGTCGATGCCGCGCCCACGGACATTCAAGAAGTTCGGAGAGCTACTCTCACGACAACGCAACGAAGAAATAAGAATCGCCGTATCCGTAAGATGTTAACAAAACTAGGTCGCGGACCGAGCACGACGAAACAGATTGCTAATGCCGGTACATACACTTCAAGGACACCGGTTCACCGGGAACTCGAAGAAAGGAGGCCGACTCCTAGGATAACAGAAAGGACCAGGGAAATCTCCAGAAGATTAGAAGAAAGAAGGCTACCACACCACCGGATAGAACCACCAGTGATGCATGACCTTGTTGCAGAAGCAACCCCGGGGGATGTCCCGACAGGCATCATCCCTGAGGAGCCGAGGTATGCAGGAGAATGTGAAGGGATTGAACCGTATATCCCACAATATGTCACCAGGCCTCGCCATCTGCAGATCATTCCGGAATACAAGCTGGAGAGAATGCAGAATGTTGAAAAGAAAACCTTTGAATACTTCGAGAGAATTAGAGGTAGAAGAATCAATATACTAGAGGGCCTCGAGCTACATACAGACGTATTCTCAGAGTATGAACAACAGCAAATCGTGGATTGCATCCGGGATTTGAAAAGAATGGGCCGAGCGAGCCGCCCGAGGGAAAACACATA
The DNA here is from genome assembly GCA_022702705.1 of Papilionanthe hookeriana x Papilionanthe teres. Taxonomy (NCBI): domain Eukaryota; kingdom Viridiplantae; phylum Streptophyta; class Magnoliopsida; order Asparagales; family Orchidaceae; genus Papilionanthe; species Papilionanthe hookeriana x Papilionanthe teres. Next base: position 8,411 of record JAKZJZ010002006.1, read on the forward strand.
CTCGGAACCCCGGAGATGGATGCCGGGGAAGGGAAGAATCACAATACAATGCGGATGCTGCTACAATTTTACGGAAGACGGGAAGGGAAACCCACCGGAATACTCCGTCATGGGCAAGTGGATCCGATGCCATTAGTCATCAAGAGAATGGTAAAGAGATTGATAACATGGAGGGTACTACCGCAGATCGCATACCCAATAGCTGCATTATTAACATCTATAAGCGGGGTGACTGCATACCCCCACACATAGATCACCACGACTTTGTCGGACCTTTCGCACATTCTCTTTCCTGAACGAGTGTAACATCATGTTCGGATCCGACCTCCGGATAGCGAGCCCAGGTGAGTTCCGCGGGCCGGTGAAGATACCATTACCGGTAGGTTCCGTCATGATGCCGAAGGGCAACGGAAGCGAGATATCGCTAAGCATTGCATACCGGGAGTACCGATGAAGCGGATCTCGGTTACTTTCGGAAGGATGGACGACGGGAAGACACCTTACCATTTCCGACCGGACCCGGAGCTAGAGAGCCTCCGGCCTTACGAGCCGTGAGTTACATGGAAAATATCACACCTCCAATGTACATCCATACGGCATCCTTGCCAAGGATGGCTTGGAAGGTGATGTTATTGACCATGTACCCCACTATTCAGACATGGATTTTTGACAGATGCTTCTTTGGATGGATCAACAAAGATCAAACATAGTCCGTTTTGAGTCTACATGGATTGTATGAGATGTATTCCAGATCGAGTTGTATGATGTATCTTCAACATGATTGGATTGAAAGTGACCATGTCACATTTTTGGCCTTCACCTCTTTTGTGCAAATTGACTAGGAAACGCTATTAAAGTTAAATGAACTTCGAACAAAGAACGAGAAAGAGAAACAAAAAAAAGAAGAATAAAAGAAAACTTTCCTAAAAAAAATCTTAAAAATGACGAACACCAAACTCACATGAACATTAAATAAACGATAAAGTAAAATTTGAATCATTAAAAGATAAACAAAATCAACATAAGTATTAAATCAAATCTCAAATCAAATTCTCAATCAAATTTTAAATCCAATCTCGATCAAATTTCAAATTTGATCTTCCAAATTTCAAATCAAATCTTAAATCAAATCTCAACCGAGTTCAAACTCATCCTTCCAAATTTCGAATTCAATCTTTCCAGATCTCAAATCTCAATCAAATTCAAACCTTTGGGTCGAGGATTTTACATCCAAGACTGCATTGCTTTAGGATCCTTTCCCTATCGCAATGAAGTACATCAAATTCAAACCTTTGGGTCGAGGATTTTACATCCAAGACTGCATTGCTTTAGGATCCTTTCCCTATCGCAATGAAGTACATCAAATTCAAACTTTTTGGTCGAGGATTTTACATCCAAGACTGCATTGCTTTAGGATCCTTTCCCTATCGCAATGAAATACATCAAAATTCAAACTTTTGGGTCGAGGATTTTACATCCAAGATCGCATTGCTTTAGGATCCTTTCCCTATCGCAATGAAGTACATCAAATTCAAACTTTTGGGTCGAGGATTTTACATCCAAGACTGCATTGCTTTAGGATCCTTTCCCTATCGCAATGAAGTACATCAAATTCAAACTTTTGGGTCGAGGATTTTACATCTAAGACGGCATTGCTTTAGGATCCTTTCCCTATCGCAATGAAATACATCCAATTCAAATTTTTGGGGTTGAGGATTTTACATCCGAGACTGCATTTCTTTAGGATTCTTTCCCTATTGCGATGAAATACATCCAATTCAAACTTTTGGGGTTGAGGATTTTATATCCGAGACTGCATTGCTTTAGGATCCTTTCCCTATCGCAATGAAATACATCCAAATCAAACTTTTAGGGTTGAGGATTTTACACCCGAGACTGCATTGCTTTAGGATTCTTTCCCTATCGCAATGAAATACATCAAAATCAAATTCTTTGGGTCGAGGATTTTACATCCGAGATCGCATCGTTTAGGATACTTTCCCTATCGCAATGAAATACATCAAAATCAAATTCTTGGGGTTGAGGATTTTACATCCAAGACTGCATTGCTTTAGGATTCTTTTCCTATTGCGATGAAATACATCCAATTCAAACATTTGGGGTTGAGGATTTTACATCCGAGACTGCATTGCTTTAGGATTCTTTCCCTATTGTGATGAAATACATCCAAATCAAACTTTTGGGGTTGAGGATTTTACATCCGAGACTGCATTGCTTTAGGATTTTTTCCCTATTGCAATGAAATACATCAAAATCAAACTCTTGAGGTTAAGGATTTTACATCCAATACCACATTGCTCTGAGATCTCTCCTCATTGTAATGATTCAATCCAATCGATTCAATTTTCTTTTGAGGTTGAAGATGTTACATCTAAAACCACAAAAATCCAATTTTCATTTCAAATCAAATCCCTTCAAATTAATTTTGACAAACTTCAATCTAAATTGAAACTCCAAATTGAAATCTAAACTCACACATCGAAACTTAAACTGAAACAAAATGAAATCTAAATTGAAATTCCCCCAGATCATGTGATTTGGGATTCACCTCCTTTTCCTTTCCCCAGCGAGAGTTCAGGAATCTCCGGTTTCAGAGATATACTTGCTACTCCCGGCAGAAACTCTTCTACTTCGTCCTAAGTTCGTCACTTGGACATCTGTGTTGGTTTTGTTGATCGCTTCGGTCAACGCCAATACGTGCGGTGTGCTCCGTCAGCTCACCACACCTATTGGGGGTCCATTTGTTGACCTCATTTTTGATGAGGTCTTCTCTTCTTCTCTTTAGTACTTAGGATCTAGCCATAGGCTTTTCCTTTGACTATCTTAGAGAACTAGAATTGGGACCCACCTTCTAGAATTTCAAACCACTTCTTAACTCCCTGCAAACTCCACAAAACTTGACTGTAGACCCCTAATCACCTAGAGGGTTGAAATCAAATGTGGAAGTTTAAAGGATGGGTTCCTATAGGACTCTTTGGCCTTAGGACTCGCCACAGGTGGCTCGGTCCGGTGAAGGGGCCGACTTACACACACACTACACCTATACACTACACTTTCACACACCTATACCTATTTTGACCTCCTGACTCATGTAGGTGATTCACATGGATGGTCCTTAACCCCTAAGCCCTTAGCTAAGAGGGTTAGGAACAACATAGTGAATGCCTCAAATGGGTCCCTTCATGGCTCATGTGGGCTTGATGTGGCTTCATGGCTCAACCAAAATGATTTCATTCCACTCAAATTTACCCGATCTTCAATTTTTCAAATTTTCAATTTTTGACCCCCGGGACCCTACACCCGCCTAACTTACCCAAAGCCTATGAAATTACCCAAATTTCTCAAAAATTTCCAAATCACCCAAGATTCCTCAAAATCAATCCCAAACATTTCCACATCACTCAAATTGATCATCCATACCCAAAAATATCAAAAATTCCAAGAAAACCTCCCAATACCCTCCAAATACCCAAAATACCCCTCTTGACCCAAAAATTCAAAAAATTCAGAAAATTCCCAGAAAATTCAAAAAAATCCCAAATATTCCCAATTTCATTTTGTTCAACTACACCATGGGCCAATTTTGTCAATTTACCCTAATTTTGTCAAAACCCCCAATTTGACCCATTTTAACCCAAAGTGAACCCAATGTCAAACCAAACCTACCGAATTGACCCAAATTCTGGTCCAATTCAATTCTAAACTTCAATTCAACATTCCCAACACCAATCTAGATCAAATCCAAGTCCAATTTGATTGACATTTGGATCCAATTTCACTTTTGGCCTTAAAGCCCAATTTGGACCCATGACCCAAACCTAACCCAAACTCACCCAATTCAACTCCAATTAACCCCAAATCTTTTCTAAATCTTCCTTAGCATCCCCAAAAGCATAACACTAACATGATTTGCCCAAAATTTGGACCCAAACCCCACTCAAATTCAACCCAAAGCTAAAAGGCCCAATTTTGACCTAAACCCAAACCTAACCCAAATGGGCCCAAACCCCAAAATCAAAGCCCAACCAAAGTCAAAACCTCTTTGAAACACTCCCATAGACATTTCTCAACATTAATTTTACATCAATTTCAACCCTAGCCCATCATTGGCCCAACTTGGCCCACGTGGACCTATATTGGCCCATTCACCAAAAGAGCCCAAATTCAACCCAATTCAAACCCAAATCACTCCCAATTTGCTTCAAGTCACTCATGATACATCCATGAGATAAACCCAATAATTATTTGGCCCAACCTCTTTACAAAATTTCATCCCAAAATCCATTTTAAAATTCAAAAGCCCACTTTCCTAAACCATTTTAAAAGCCCATCCTTCACCACATCCAAAGGCCCAAGATTGGTCCCAAAGCCCACATGATATTTCTCTACATCATCCATTCAATTAAAATCATCCCTAAGTCCTAAATTCATCATCAAATCATTCCAAATCAAGTCTCATACAAATTTCCATCAAATTACCAAAAATTCCTAAAATCCATTTTTATGAAATTGACCCAACCTTTTCCCAAGCCAAATGGAGCCATGAAGCCATGCACAAGCCATATGCAAGCCATGGCAGCCACTTTACACATCACCATGTCATTTTTGGCAAAAGGAGGGAGTCCTTTAATGATTCCCTTAAGGGTGATTTAGCCACTTCCATGACTCCACTAAACCATGCTTAAACTTAATTGTACTTGGATGGTGACCCTTCCCCACTAATTAAGCTGACCTAAACCACTTTATCTTCAGCCCAAACTAGCCATGGGAAGGTGCACCTAGCCCAATCCATGCATTTGACCAATTTGAGCCAAAATATACCCTTACCCCATTCTACTTTGATTCAAACACTTTACACATGTCCAAGCCCAATTGCCTTCACCAACTTCAAGCCCTGGATCTCCTGACCTTGAGAGTGACCAATGCCTGGCCGGCCAGCCACCAGGTCGCCGGAAAACACCATGGTCGAGAGCTCACATGTGAGCCCGACTTGGAATTCTCACCTGTCGAGCCGCCCCATCCCTAGTGGCCATTGGAGCTGTTCTTCTCTTGCCAAGAGCAGCCGATCCCAAGCCCTAACTCTCCACGGGAGGCCCTCCACCCTCTCTATTTAAACACCACCCCTCTCGGCCATGAGAGGTGCTGAAAAAAAACCTTAAGGAAACTGCGCCAAAATTGTTCCGGACTCCTCCCCATACACGAGCACTTGATCCCCACCGAGATCCCCCTGTCATTTCTTCTCTGTGAGCTCGATTTCGAGTTGAAATCTAATCCCAAAACCAGGACACTTCTCCACGGTGAGTCAATCCCCAAATTGATTGGTTCTACACCTTCACCGGACCGAGGGAAGGTGTCCACCAGCAAAAGCCCCATCTCCGGGCCACCCAATTGCTCCGGCCTCCAAGCTTTGTGATAGGGCTTGGTCGAAATCACACCTAGACAATTCACCGGACCGGGAGACTTCATGCCGGAGCTTGCTCGGGATCCGATCGAAGGTGCAACAACTCTCGGATCGAAGCCACACTTCTGCGAGCAAATGTATGGCCTCACTCTTCTTCCCGAACTTCGAACATTCTCCATTTTTATTGCGTAAATTTCATCCCACATAAATCGTATAGATGTGTTCGTCTTCTCGAGACGAATCCATAGAGCATAAGAACATGAAAATCCATTGAGTATCGAGTGAGATCTTAGGGATTTAGTGTGGACGGCTCTCGGGTGAGGACGCTCGGGGACGATGAACGGATGCCGTCCATTCAATACACGCTCGGACGGACGGCTCAGATGGCGTCGGATCAGGAGACGGTACGAGAACCGCGGGGCCCGGGCTGCTGACTCAGATGGCGGCGTCGAATGGGAGCGCGACACGCGGCGTTTCGGAGCTGCCGAGGTTGACGCGGCGCCGCGTGGATAAAAAGAAAATTAGGGGTATTTTATATTTATTTAATTCCCTAAACTTCAAAAATTCATAACTTTGTGTAGAAAAATCAGAAAAATAAAATAAAAATACCCTCTTACTCGAGTGAACGAGAGGAGAATAATGTGGAAAAGAAATCATTTAATTTCATCAAGTATTTTATTTTTAATAATTTATTTACTCTCTGCATATTTTTAATTCTCCATGCATGTATACAATTCACCATGGCATGAGACCATAGGGCTTTTGAAGCCTCCGAATTTGGGAACATTCCCGAATTTTCCAAAGTCGAGAGGCCATCCTATGAAGAGTTATTGATTTTTCAAATTCATGTTACTTGTTTTGAGTATTTTAATTCCAATAAATAGCATGTTGTGAAATAAATTCTAGGAAAATTTGGTGATGTTCCTTATGACCGAGAGGACCCTAGGAAAAATAGGTTTTGAGTTAGTTCATTTAAAACAACCCTAATTGGCTTAAACACCCAAAATGGATCTCTAATTAATTAGAGCTAACCATACATCAAATTGACTTGAAATTAATTCTCCACTGACCTTTAGGATCAGAGGAACCCACCATAAAAATTTGAGGTCAATTGGACTTGGTTAGCCCTACTAATTGGGTTGATTAAGCCATTTAGCTATTTTAAACTTTAAAAATTCATTACTTTCAAAATATCTTTTAAAAATCTACCAAATTGGTTTTGGAGCCTCTCTGATATCAGGGGAATTTAAGAAAATTAAAATTTTAATTTTCTAAAAAAGTTGATTTTTTAATATTATTTTAATATTTTAATAATTAAAAAATAATAAAAATCACAAAAATAATAAAATTCACCAAAATGTCACATTTTGAATTTTAATCACTTAGGAACAAACCCCATATTTTTCTTAGGTCTATTTAGTGAGATATTAAATTTTAAAGCTCTAGGGTAATTTTAAAATTAAAAAAATGTATTTTCTAGCATTTTCACTAAAATAATTATAATAAATCATAAAAAAATCAGAAAATTGCAAAATTTGATTCTCTGATTTTCTTGATATCAGAGATATTTTTGAAAAATATAAAATTCATTTTTCAACATTTATTTTATTTTTAAATTAATTAACACTCCAAAACTTAAAATAATTATAATAAAAATAATATAATTCAAAAAATCACCAAAATTGGTCCAAGTGGGCCTCTAGTCATTAGGAATGTCCCCTAATTTTCTTAAGGACAGAAACTTTCCCTTGGTCATATTATTAAATTTTCCTTGGAAATCTCTATTTTCCACCAAAAATAATTATATAAATAAATTAAATACAGAAAAATAACATTTTCTCCTCTCATGTCTTTATTGACATATGAGTGAAGTCATAAAAAAATTTCAAGTTCATTTGAGTTTAATTTAGTGAGTTATGAAATTATTTAGCTTAAAGGGCAAAATGGTAATTAAAATTTTAACCCTTAATTAAAACTTTAGGTTTAATAAAAAAATTAATAAGTAAAACATTTGATCCTAATCTGATTTGGATGATTGAAATTTAAATGATTAAAGGGTAGAAACCCATTAAGCAATTTAAAATGATTAAACCTTAATTAAATAATTGATTAAATTTGGAAGAATAATAAAATTGGAATTATTAAAATAGGGATATTATTAGGAAGAGATTTATTCCTTAATTTTAAAATCCCTAAATTAATTATCTCATTAATATTCAATTCTTAATTAAAATGATAACTCAAATTCAAAACATTAAAAGACTTAATCATTAAACTAAAATTAAATTATTAAACTCTTTTAAAATTTCAATTAAAATTAAAAAATAAAATTAAATTAAAAATTAAATTAAATTAAGTAAATTAAATTGGATTAAATTAAATTAAATTAAATTAAGATTAAAAGTTGAATTAAATTAAATTAATTAAATTAAATTAAATAAACAAATTAAATTAAATTAAATGAATTAAATTAAATTAAATTAAATTAATAAAACCAAATTAAATTAAGTTAAACCAAATTAAAAATTAAATTAAATGAATTAAAATTAAATTAAATTAAATTAAATTAAATCAAATTAAATTAAAATTAAATCAAATCAAATTAATTTAATGTAACATCAAATCAAACTAAATTGAATTAAATTGAATTAAATTAAATTAAAGATTAAATTAAATTAAATTAAATTAAGTTGAATTAAATATAACATCACCAAAGACATAAAGAATTCAAAATAAATCTAAAATAACTTGAACACTATTCCAAATTAATTGAAATTAAACTAAATCACAAATCATTTGAATACCAATTTACCCTCGAAAGCTTTAGTTATCATAACTCCTAAACGAGGATATGAAATGAAATGTTACTTCACTTATAGGACATTCAAATATCCTAGTTCATCGAGTAAGATAATAACAAAACTTAACTAAACCTCGGACGATTAATTCATTTGTGTAATTGAATTCATTTGGACTTAAAACAATTCTAGCAATATTGAAAAGATGTTTAAGATTCTTCTTAAACACTTTCTCAATATGATAGGGTGTTTATAAGAACAATTGAACTCAATTGTTCTTTGATGAAGAAAATCGTCTTCAAACAAAAACACAAGGAAACTAGACGTCATAGGAAATGACTAGCTATTGGATTAAGAATTTGGTATAAAACCATAACCCTTACCTTAGCTTTACCTAGGAACTTGCTTAAATATTCTAATTGTGTTTTAAGTGCAGCTTGGGATGACGGGAAGACCCTCCTGGTGTGCTTTTATTTTATTGCAATTTACTTTCTTGCAATTTTCATTATTGCAATTTATTTAAGCGCATTGCACTTACTTTTCTTGCATGATAAACAATCGTTGCATGAAAACCCACACCTTTAGGATAGTCCCTAAAGCTGAAACCAAAACTAAGTTAAAAGTCATTGCAAGATAAAATTCACCGCCACAACATTTCAAAATATAAAACAACTCAAAATTTAATCACAAACGAACACAAAACTACAATTACAATTAAATTAAAACGTCACTGTTGGATGATCGGGAATACCTCGGATGATGTAACCTACGTGTTGCTAACGGGATTTCCCACGGTCTAAATGAAAGTGTGGAACTCATTCAATTGAGTTTAGCAAATTCATTTGGACTAAGTGAATCCGATAAAAATAATGATGCCAGAAGGATGGAACCGTGGGATCTTAACCGGTGTCGTTATAATCAACTTTAAAACTTGTTTTAATTAAAATATTGAAAACACTTGGAAATTAAGATTTTCTCTAAACCAAAACACTTTTCTCATCCACGATTTATGACTTCTAAAATTGAACCTCTGCAACAACAAGGAGCTCGGAGCATGGTGGACGACGACGACCATCGTCATCGGTAAAACACGAGTCTACTTCGACAAAACTTTCCTAGAATTAAATAACAAAGCCATAGGACTTCGAGGTAGTTTGCCTAGTGCAACATAAATCCTCAACTCTCCGTTAGGCACTTGCACTGCAAATTAAGCCCTAACCAGTCTTAGGATTTCGAGGTAGTCGTCCGGTACGACAATAAACTCTCACATCTTCGAGGCTATTTGTTTGATTTTATCATACAAATATAAGCCCTAATTAATTAAAATTGGCAAGATCAAAACATTTAAATAAATATTAGGACTTTCTTAAACTCAAGCCAAACAATAGGATAGTCGGGAAATTACTGAAGTTCGCTTCGAATATGTGATTTCTCCTACTTTTCTTCCTTTGAATTCCCAAAACAAAATGTTCCAAATTTGATCCATTCCCTATTGAAATTCTAAAATTCAATCCTTTGAAAACTTAAACTTTGAAATTCTTGAGAGCAGAATTATTGATTATTATCGAGAGTTTTCTTAGGTGATTCCCGTCACTTAAGATGTAATTAACTATAGGGGCTTGCCCTTATAGGGATTTTTAAAGAACCGAGTAATATAAACCCTGTTTAATGCTTTCATATTAAGCTGGGGAATTTGTCGGCTTATAAAATTGGTTCGCGGACCAAACGGATGTCACAAATCTTCTAGTTTATTTAATCGAGCCCCATCGTCAAGCGTGTGTCTATCCTTAGGGATAGATACACGGTTTCATGATGCTGTGCTCTTTTATATAAACTATTTGGGATGTGAGATCGGTTTAATCTCATATATTAAAACCTTCAAATTTAAAATTATTTTCAAAATCAAATACTACTTTTCAAAATTATTTATTTAAATTAAATTAAAAATTCGCCGACAACTTCTGTTAGGCGACCCCTTTTTCAAAATAAAACACGCAACCTAAAAATATGCCGACAGCTAACCATCTCTGTATTAAATGAAAGAAAGAAGGATTGAAACCATGAGCTTTAAGTACCATATCAATAAACTGCCAGCTAAGTGTATCATAAGCTTTTTTAAGATCCAGTTTTAAGATTAAAGTTCATCCCCTACACCTTTTATCAAGATCAAGTAAAATCTCCTGTGCAAGCAAGCAATTGTCAACAATGGATCTACCTTGTACAAAAGCAGATTGGTTAGGGCTGATTAACTGATTGAGATATGGTTGTAATCTTCCAACAATAATTTTGCTGATTATTTTAGAGAAAGTGGAGGTTAGGCTGATAGGTCTGAAATCAGCCCAGCTGGTTTTATGATTATCCTTGGGGATCAGCACAATACTAGTAGCAGCAAAGTATTTAGGTAATTCGATCCTAAGAAGTAAGATTGAACAACCTTAATGATGTCTTGTCCCACGATATCCCAAGCTTTGAGGTAAAAATTGGAAGTGAAGCCATCGGGACTCGACTTGTCTTGTTACCATCAATATTCTTTAAAACATTGTGAATTTCCTTGGCATCGGGAATAAAAGTCGGATTAAGCCGATTGACATAGTTATAATTTTCGGAGAAAACTTCTTCAAATAGACATCGGGAGGGGTTAGGTTGTGAAGCAAATAGTTGCTGAAAGTGCTGAAGAGCACTATTTGAAATATGAGTGGGGTCTGTAACCCAATTACCAGTTGAATCCCTTATTCTGAGAATGACATTTATTTTCCTCCTGTGTTTGATCAAAGCATGGAAATACTTAGTGTTCCTATCCCCAAAAAGATACCTTGTGGTAACACCTTTTTGTTGCAGAAAACTCTCTTCTCTATCTAAAGCTTGTGCAAGTTGAGAATGAGCGATCAACAATTCTCGCTCCCGAATCTCTCCCAAATCCGAGTTGAGGCTCCAATAATTGGATTTTTGTTTCAAGCATCCCCGACTTGTTGGAACACATTGCCAAATGTGTGCTTATTCCAATACCTGAAATGAAATGCCAGATTCTTATGCAGTCTCCAAAGTCTGATAATTGGATTGCTATTATGACAATCAGAGACTTTCCAAGAGTTCTTGACCTCTTCCAGAAAGTTGGGATGATCACACTAAATGTTAAGGAATCTGAAGGGGGAGTGTCCTGTATGAGTGCTGAAGGAGATCTGAATCAATAATGGAGAATGATCAGAAGTAGCTCGTGCGGATGAAGTACTTGAGTGATAGGAAAAGTATTCAACCAGGGAATCATTTACTAAGCACTCTATCCAGACCTCTCCATTGGTTTGCCTCTCTGACAAGTGAAGGGGGATCCAATGAATCCCAAATCAAAAAGCCCGACGAGTGGTTATATTGTGAGAGAAATGCATCATAGTTTGGAGATCCGGGGTTCTCGCCTCCCTTTTTTCACTAGGGTCTCCGATACAATTAAAGTCCCCTCCCACTAACCAGTTAGAGGGATTAGAAGCACCGATGCCGCAAATTTCAGCTCAAAGATTCGATCCGTCGGTGGAAGAACAGACAAGCATATAAGAAAGTGGCACGACCATGGAATTGATCTAACCCAAATTGAATGTGTAACAATTGATAGTTATCAATAAGAGTAGTACAATGCAATTCTTTTCTGGTAAAAACCCAAATCTTATTATTACAGTTTGATTAGAAGTGAAAACCATGGAATCTTTTTGTAATTTTAGTAATCTTAGTGTGAACCATTGGTTCTAAGAGAGCAAATATCCATAGTTTATAAGTCTCGTTCAAATGCGACGGCTCGTTGAGGGTGCCGGGACCTCGCAACACCCCTAACATTCCGACAGAGAAGATTAATCATGATGGAGTGCCTTACCAGCCCTAGTAAGCCTAGGGGAGTGGTCGAAGACCGATCCATACCAATGATGTTATCTTGTGATAAATTTTGTAGTTCTATAAGATCTTTCCTCCTTCTCCTACTCTTTTGCATAGACCATGCTCCTTACGCTTCGTATTCAATCCAGAGAGTATAATTTGGGCTGACTCACCTGTTATAGGTTCAAAGGGGGTAAATAACACTGTATTTGTTGTGGGCTCTGTGGGAGTAGCAAAGGTACCACCTGCAGCTGAACTATCAGGTAGTTCTTGTACAAAAGTATTAGGGGGTTCTTCAGACATTAATGCTGAGTGAAGGACTTTTATCGGGGGGGTCTCTTATTTCAATAACTTGATCAAGCATATCTCCCATGTACTGAGAGGTCAAAACCAGTTGCAGTCCCATCCTTCCCAGGTTCAGACACTGCTGTAGTTTTAACCTGAGCAGGATTAAAAGAAATAACAGGAGTGTGGTGATTGTGTAATGCTTGAGTATTGGAAGTGTTCTCCATATTTTTTATGCCTTTCTTCTCAACATTGTATGGTCTGAGTTCAGGGTGGAGTTTGAAGCACTGCTCCATTGTATGGCCAAAAAGATGACAGTGTTTGCAATATAAAGGTTGGTATTCCATTACAATGGGTTGCCAGTACCCATTGTTAGCTGTACCAAGCCAAACCTCATCAATGTATGGTTGAGTTATATCCCGTTCCACTAAAAATCTTGCATTTGAAATTCTTGTAACATTTGCAGATGGTATATCAAGTTTTAATGGTCTGCCCATAGAGTCAGCAATGTCATAGATGATCCTATGATTGTTGAAAGGAAGTTTCAGATTGGGTAAACTGAACCAAACAGGAACAATTGGAGGTTCTTTTGTTGGATCAAAATCTAATGTCCATTTCGGTAGTTTCATAGGCTTCCCATCTATCATGATTACCTTTTTGAGAAAA
>JAKZJZ010002007.1:0-21425 GCA_022702705.1 Papilionanthe hookeriana x Papilionanthe teres
TCGAGGATCTACTCTCGGCTTATGTTCATTATCTAAAATAATTCTGTGCATACAGATTAAAGGACTAATTCCTTTAATATTTGCTAAACTCCAACCAAAAGTTTTCTTATATTTTTTAATGTGTTTAACAGTTTTTGTTCTTGTGATTCATTCAATTCAGCTGATATAATAACTGGTAGGGTTGAATGGTTACCTAAGTAAGCATATTTTAAATGATTAGATAAAATTTTTAATTCGAGTTCAGGAGGTCTAAGAATTGACGGAACTATATTCTTTTCAGCGTTTTCAATATTATCCAACATTTCAAATTTTTTCTGTATATAATCCAGTTTTTCATTATCTGCTTCTTCAATTAATTCAGTATTTTCTTTTTCTAACTTTTCTTCATAATATCTTTTAAAATGTTCATTTTGCAAATGTTCAAGTATTTCCATTCGAAAACATTCATCATCTTTTTCTAAAGCAGGATATTTCATTGATTTTGCTATGTTAAAAGTTACTTTTTGATCGTTTACTCTCATAGTCAATTCTCCTTTCTGAACATCAATCATAGCTTTTCCAGTGGCTAAAAAGGGTCTTCCTAATATTACGGGAAATTCTTTATCTTCTTCCATATCTAGAATAATAAAATCTATCGGGAAGATAAATTTATCCACTTTTACTAACACATCTTCAATAACTCCCTTAGGATAAGTCACGTAACGATCACTAATCGAAGAGTTACCGAAGTAGGTGAAATTTCTCCTAATTCTAATCTTTTAAAAATTGATAGAGGCATTAAATTGATGCTAGCTCCTAAGTCACACAAAGCTTTTCCATAAAATTTTTCTCCAATAGCACAAGGTATAGTGAAACTACCAGGATCTTTTAATTTTTCAGGAAGCTTTTTCTGAATAATTTCACTACATCTTCGCTAAGTGGAACAGTTTCATTATCTGTGAATTTTCTTTTTTTATTTAAAATATCTTTCATAAATTTTACATAATTAGGCATTTGTTCTAATGCTTCTACAAAAGGAATATTTACCGTTAATTTTTTTAAAATTTCAAGGAATTTAGCAAATTGCTTATCTTTTTTATGTTGCTTTAGTCGTCGAGGAAATGGTGGTGGTGGTTTTTCTATAGATATTTTCATGGGGATCAATGGATATTCTAAGTTTTTATCTTGTCGATCCTTTTCTTTTTTGATTTCCACTTCCTCATTTTTACTTTTTGTTTCTTTCTGAATTTTAGTTTCTAACTCTTTTCCACTTCGTAATTGTATCGCTTTAATTTGTTCTTGTCCTTGGTCTTTAGGATTTATTTCCACATTACAATGAAAAGTTCCAGGAATTCTATTGTTAAGTGCGGTAGCGATATGTCCGAGTTGAGTTTCAATATTTTTAATTGCTGTTCCTTGATTTTGTAACTGATTTCCTTGAATTTGTAATTGATTTCCTTAATTTTGCAAGTGCTGACCCATACTCAATATTAATTCTTCTATAGATAACTTCTTATCTTTAAGTTGAGTGTTATTAAATCCAGGTGGATAAGAAGGTTTATAATTTGTATTACCTTGATTAGGTGGATTTCCTATAGAGTTGTTCATCCATTATTGATTAGCTGTATTGTTATTCCAATTAAAATTTGGATGATTCTTCCAACCAGGATTACAATAATTCGCATAAGGATTATTGGGTCTATTATTAATAGCATTTATAGTTTCATAAGGAGATTGAGAATCTATAATTTGTCCAGATGAGTTTTCTTCTAATATAATAAGAGAGTAATCTATTCCAAAATGATCTAATTTCTTTGATATAGCAGTAATTTGAGAAGCTAACATAGATATTGCATCATTTTCATGAACACTAGCTATTCTTTTAGGATTTATTCTTTCAGCAGGACATTGAAAATTGTTAGTAGCCATTTCTTCGATTAACGCATAGGCTTCATCAAATGGTTTGGAAATTAATGAATCTCCAGCAGCAGCATCAATGATTGATCTAAGAGATCCTACTAATCCATTGTAAAAAGTTTGTATAATTAACCAATCTAGTAATACATGATGTGGGCATTTCCTAAGAAGTTCTTCAAATCTCTCCCAAGCTTCATATATGGATTCTCCATCCAACTGACCAAAAGTTGTTATATCATTTCTAAGTTTTGCAGTTTTCGAAGGAGGAAAATATTTAGATAGAAATTTTTGTGATAATTCTCCCCAAATTTTAATAGATCCAGGTGCTAATGAATTTAGCCACATCTTAGCCTTATCCCTTAAAGAAAAAGGAAAAAGCCTAAGTCTAATAAAGATCATTAGATACTCCTTCATATTTAAAAGTAGCACATAGTTCCAAAAAACTCGCAAGATGTAAATTAGGATCTTCATTAGGTGAACCACTAAATTGATTATTCTGTACCATTTGGATAATTGCAGGTTTAAGTTCGAATGAGTTAGCAACTACATCAGGGTTTTGAATAGTTAGGTGAATTTCATCTAATGTAGGGTTTGCATAATCTCTTAATAGTCTTCGTTGGTTTAAATTTTCAATTTCTGGATTATTTGCCATTTGTGTTAAATTTATATATATATTTTTTGTTTTCTAATTCTTTTAATTGTGCGCTCTATTTCTGAATCGTAAGGTATTAAATTTTCGTTTCCAAATTTACGCATATAATTTTTAAATAATATTTAAAATAGTCTGTTACTCTAGTAATTATTTTAATAATTCTATTAATTACCTTAATAATTACTTTACTTCCTCGGCAACAGTGCCAAAAACTTGATCCACTTTTTGATATTTATACTTACAACTATGATATGAAAATTAGCAACGGCACCAAAAACTTGATCCCACACTGAATAAATATATATATATATATATATTGATGATTCTGTTATGGAATTTATGATTTATATTGTGGATACTACGCAAGTATACATATCGTTATCAAGTAATATAGGGCTCTAATGGAGTCCTAGATATCGATCCCATAAGGAAGTTAGAGAATTTCAAAGGTAAATTAAAGTAGACTTGCTTACTAATCTAGTATATGGAAATTAAGAACACTTAGACTAAAATAAACTAATGCTTAGAGGTTTAATATAAGATTTCAGAAAAGTATCTTTCTCCTTGTTTGAGAGAATTAAGTGAATGAAGAATTAAATGAGTTTTTAATTGTATTGTACCAAATAGGAGCATTCCTATTCTTTACCCTTTGGTCCAGGTGCAAAGAATATTGACTAGTCTTATGTTTGATTACTGAATCTGCGGCTAGGCTGGGAGGATACCGACTGTCACTTCAGAGCTCCCATGTTCCCCTCACCTGAGGGCTAACATCTACACTTCAACTCCCAAACAATAAGACCGAATTGAATATTTTAGTCTGTCACACTAAAATGTCCAATTCTACGCCCGATAGTTAATATTTCCCTATTTATTTGCACCCTCCTTCCGAGGCTTTTGACTTCCCTGAATCTTGGATGTAATCTTTACTATACTTGATAATTCAACATATGTTAACAAATCAATTGGCCAGATTGAAAGTAAATTAAGATTTAAGTAAAAGATTAGCACAATTTCTATTTTCATATTTTTAGGCACAACTACTTTAATTCATCATTTCACTAAATCTCGATAACAAGGAGAAAGTCTAAGGTAACTACTCAGAATGCATGGTAAAAATAACACAAATCATGGATTTCATTAAAGTTAACAAACAATAAACAAATATACTTATCTCAATTCTTCTCCCCAAGTAGACTCCTTGAAGTTCCTTTGACTCTTCCTTCCAGTACAACACACCTAATTAATCTCACCAAAACACTAAATACTCTATCTACTCACTAAAAAGACTCTAGGATGACACTTAAATTACACTTAACTTCCACTTAACTCACACACAACTTACTCACAAAATGACTAAAATTCATCTCTATTTATAGGAGTCAAATCTCCAAAGGGTACTTAAGCACCTTGTTGACCTCAATTTTGGTGAGGTCTTTTGCTTCTCTCTTTAGTACTTAGGATCAAGCCTTAGGCTTTTCCTTTGACTAATCTTAGAGGACTAGAAATGGAACCCACCTCTTAGAAATTCAAACACTTCTTAACTCCCTACAAACCCCACAAGCTTGATTGTAGACCCCTAATCACCTGTGAGGGTCGAAATCAAATGTGAGGTTTAAAGGATAAGTTCCTATACGACTTTTCGGCCTTAGGAATACCATGGATGGCCCGGTCCGGTGAGGGTTGACTTGCACATACACTACACTCTCACACACATTCCAAGTCCTAAAACCACACTCTCACCCAACTTAACTTCCTGACTCATGTAGGTAATTCATATGGATGGTCCCCCTGTCTAAGAGGGTTAGGAACAACATAGTGAATGCCTCAAATGAGTCCTCTCATGGCTCATATGGACTTAATATGGCTTCATGGCTCAACCAAAATGATTACATTTCACTCACACTTGATCAATCTTATTTTTTTTCAAAATTTCAGTTTTTAACCCCCGGGGCCCCGGACCCACCAAACTTACCAAATACCCTTAAAATGACCCAAAATTTGCAAAATTACCTAAATTGACCAAGATTCCTCAAAATTAATCCTAAACACTTCCCACCACTCAAATTGACCATCTTTTGCCAAAAATACTAAAATTTCCCAAAA
Source organism: Papilionanthe hookeriana x Papilionanthe teres (assembly GCA_022702705.1). Lineage (NCBI taxonomy): Eukaryota > Viridiplantae > Streptophyta > Magnoliopsida > Asparagales > Orchidaceae > Papilionanthe > Papilionanthe hookeriana x Papilionanthe teres. Next base: position 4,652 of record JAKZJZ010002007.1, read on the forward strand.
TACCCCAAACCCCCCCAAATTACCAAAATACCCTTTTACCCCAACAATCCAAAAATTCTAAAAATTCCCAGAAAATTCCAGAAAATCCCAAAATATTCTCAATTTCATTTTGTTCAACTACACCATGGGCCAATTTTGCCAATTTACCCCACTTTTACCAAAACCACCAATTTGACCCATTTTTTAATCCAAGTGAACCCAATGTCAAACCAAACCACCCCAATTGACCTCAATTTTGGTCCAATTCAATTCTAAACTTCAATTCAATATCTCCAATATCAATTTAGACCAAATCCAAGTCCAATTTGATTGACATTTGGGCCCAATTCCAATTTGGGGCTTAAGGCCCAATATTGACCCATGACCCAAACCTAGCCCAATTCAACTCCAATTGGCCCCAAATCTTTTCTAAAGCCTTCCAAACATCCCCATTAAAAAAACACTAACTTGATTTACCCAAAATTTGAACCTAAAATCCACCCTAACCTAACCCAAAACCAAAATCTCTTAAATTGACCTAAGCCCAAACCTAACCCAAATGGGCCCAAATCCCAAAATTAGAGCCCAACCAAAGTTGAAAACTCTTTGTAACACTCCCATAAACATTTTTTAACATTAAATTTACACCAAATTCAAACTTAGCCCAACCTTAGCCCAACCTTAGCCCAAGTTAGCCCAATTTGGCCCACCTTGGCCCCTTTACCAAAAAAGCCCAAATTCAACCCAATTCTACTCCAAATCACACCAAATTGATTCCAAACCATTCATGAAACATCCCTAAACTAAACCCAACATTTGTTTGGCATGTTATTTCACAAAATTCTTCATCCAAAAGTCCATTTTGAAATATAAAGGCCCACCCATTTAAGCCTTTTAAAAAGTCCACTTCCACCAAACCCAAAAGCCCAAAAAATTCATCCAAAGCCCACATGACGATTCCTTCTCATCATCCACTTGATAAAATCATTCCCTAAAACTTGAAACCTATGATTAAATCATTCCAAATTAGGCTTTCCCATCAAAATGCCAAAATTCCTAAAATCCATTCCAATGAAATTGACTAAGCCATCCCCAAGCCCAAATGAAGCCATGAAGCCATCCTTAAACCCCATGTAAAGCCATGAGAAGTTTGACATGTGACCATCCCATAAATGGCAAGAGGAGGAGCCTCTTTAAGGATTCTCTTAAAGGTGATTAAAAATTTTCATGCTTCCCCTAAACTATGTTTAAACTTAAACATGCTTGGATAGTGACTTCTCCCCACTAATCTAGCTGACTCACCTGACCTCCCTCAGCCCAAATCAGAGCTTGGAAAGGTGCACCCAACCCAAACCCATAGGATGACCAAATTGAGTCCTAAAGACCCCCTTCCCCATTCCATTTTGAATGAAGCTTTCTACACATGGACAATCTCCATTGCTTGCACCATTGCCAACTCCTGACCTTCCCGATGACAACAAGTGACTTGACCTCGGCCGGCCAGCCACCACGATCGCCGGAAACCACCAGCAGCAGAGCACCCATGTGAGCCATTTTTGAATTTCTCCTTGCTGAGTTGTCCCAGCCCAATTGAACACCATGGTTGTTCTTCCCTTGCCCTGAGCAGTTGATCCAAGCCATCAAACCCCCCTGGTGAGCCCTCCAGCCACCTCTATTTAAGCACCACCTCCTCTCGGCCAAAAAAGGAGTTGAACAAAACCTTACCAAAACTCTGCCAAAATCACTCCAGATCCCTCTCCAGACATAAAGAACTTGATCCCCACTGAAATCTAGCCCTAAAGCCCTCTCTGTGAGTCCAATTTTGGAGTTGAAATTCAAGCCCAAAACCAGGACACTTCACCACGGTAAGACAATCTTCAAATTGCTACACCTTCACCACACCAAGAGGAGAAGTTCCCCAGTGAAAGCCCCCTCACCAGGCCAGCCATTGCTTCCAGCCTCCAAGCTTTGTGATCGGCCTTGGTCACTTTTGTACCTAGGCATTTCCCCAGAGCAAGAGACTTCATCTGGAGCTTGCTTGGACTCAATCGAAGGTGACACAACCCTCAGATCGAAGTTTCACTTCTCTGAGCAAAGGTATGAACTCACTCTTCCTCCCTAGCTCCTGGAGATTCTCCATTTAGTTTAAGTTGATTTCAATGCACCTTAACCGTATAGATGTGTTCGTCTCTTCAAGACGAATCGATAGAGTATAAGAACGCAAAAATCCATGGAGAATCGAGTGAGATCTTAAGGTTTTAGTGTGGACGGTCACAAGTGCACACCAGTAGGAGACGATGACCAGGAGCCGTTGGATCGCGCGTGTATCGAGCGGACGGTCGAGATCAAGCCGGACAGCGTAATGGTACGTGAATGGCGGGCCCCGTAGCGCTGACTCAGATGGCGGTGCCGAATCACGGAGCGATGCGTGGGCTTTCGATCCGGATGAGGATGACACGGCGCCGAGTCAGATAATTAGAAAGTTAGGATTTTTTGGATTTATTTAAATACCAGAACTTCAAAAATTCATATCTTTACATAGAAAAATCACAAAAAGAAAATAAAAATACTCTCTTGCTCAGTGAACAGAGGAGAATAATATGAAAAAGAAATCAAGTTAATTGGATGAGTATTTTATTTTTAATAATTTATTTACTATTTCTAATGTTTTGAATCTCCATTTGCATAGACAATTTACCATGGCATGAGACCACAGAGCTTTTGAAGCCTCTCATCTTGGGAACATTCCCTGAATTTTTCAAGGTCAGAGGCCATCTCTGTGAAAAGTTATTTATTTTTTAATTTCATGTCACTGTATTACGTATTCTAATTCCAATAATTATCATGTTGTAAAATAAATTCTAGGAAAATTTGGTGGTGTTTCTTAGGACCAAGGGACCATATGAAAAATATATTTTGAGTTAATTCATTCATAATAACCCTAATTGGCCTAAACTCCCAAAATTGAATTTTGAATTAATTAGGGTTAACCACAGACCAAATTGACTTGAAAACAATTCTCCATTGCTCTTTAGGGTTAGAGGAACCTTACATAAAATTTTGAAATCAATTGGACTTGATTAACCCCACCAAATGGATTGATTAAGCCTCATAAGCAAAATGGAACTTTAAAAATTCATAAATCCAAAAATACTTTTCAAAAATTCATAAAAATGGTTTTGGAGCTTCCTTGATATCAAGGGAGTTCAAGAAAATTAAAATTAAAATTTTCTAAAAAAGTTGATTTTTCACAATATTTTAATATTTTAATAATTAAAAAATAATAAAAATCACAAAAATATTAAAAATCATAAAAATGTCACATTTTGAATTCTAATCATTTAGGAATAAACCAAATATTTTTCCTAAGTGCCTAGGATAAGATATTGAATTATAAAGGCTTAATTTAATTTTTAATATTAAAAAAATGAATTTTCAACCTTTTTCACTAAAATAATTCTAATAAATCAAAGAAAAATCAGAAAATTATAAAATTTCTTTCTCTGGACTCCTTGAGGTTAGAGAAATTTATGAAAAATATAAAATCTATTTTTCAATTTTTATTTTATTTTAAAATTAATTAATACTCTAAAACTTAAAATAATTATAATAAATAAAATATAATTCAAAAAATCACAAAAGTTGGTTCAAGTGGTTCTCTAGTCATTAGAAACATCCCATAATTTTCTTAAGAACAGAAACTTTATCTTGGTCATGTTGTTGAATTTTCTTTGAAAACCCGTATTTTCTACTAAAAATAATTATATCAATAAATTAAAGTCAGAAAAATCACATTTTCTCCTCTAACGTCTTAATTGACATGTTAGTGAGCTGACATAAAAATTTCAAATTCATTTGAGCTCAATTTAGTGTGTTATGAAATAAATAAGCCTAAAAGGGCATAAAGATAATTAAAGAATTTTAACCCTTAATTAAAACTTTAGGTTTAATCAAAATGGAGGGTAAAATATTTGATTTTAATTTTCTCTTGGATGATTGAAACTTAGGGAAATTAGAAACCCATTAAACACTTTGAAAATATCAAAATGAAACCCTAATTAATTAAATAATTTAAATTTTGGAAAGAATATATTTAAAATTTGGATTATTAAAATAGGGATATTATTAAGAGGATATTTATTCTTTAAGTTAAAAATCCCTAAATAAATCACTTCAATAATATTCAGTTCTTAATTAAAAATTAAAATAATAATCCAAACTAAATAAATTAAATTAAAAGTAGATAACCCTTAAATGAATTAAAGCTTAAAATGTTAAATGGTCAAATAATTAAAATCAAATTTAAAATCTTGGAGTTAAATTAAATTAAATTAAATTAAGTCAAGTCAAAGTTTAAATTAAATTAAATTAACACCTTAACAATTAATTTAAATTAAATTTAAAATATTGAAACTAAAATTAAATTAAATTAAAATTAAATTAAAATTAAATTAAAATTAAATTAAAATTAAAAATTAAAAATAAATTAAAATTAAATTAAATTAAATTAAATTAAAACTAAATTAAATAAAATAAAATAAAATAAAATAAAATAAAATAAAATAAAATAAAATTAAATTAAATTAACATCACTTGACAACAAACCTAAATGAAAACATTAAGAGTTAAATCAAAACATATGAAAGATTTCAACTCCTTTTTCAATATAAGTAAATCTACAACATAAAAAGTTAATCTGAATTATAATATCACTTAAAGTGTAAAGATTTAAATTAAATCTAAAATAATTCGAACCCTATTCCAAACTTAATAATCATTAATTAATTTTTATAATTAAATCAAATCAAATTAAATCATTAAAATATTTATTACTTTGCTCTTAAAAGGCTTTTATTATTATAACTCTTAAATGAAGCGTCAAGTGAAGTGTCACTTCACACATAAGATATTCAAATGTCCCGAGTTCACCGAGCAAGAAACAAAACAAAATTAAAATCCTTTGATGATTAATTCACCAATACAATAAAATTCATTTGAACTCAAAATAATCCCAGAAGTATTGAAAAGATGTTTAAGATTTGTCTTAAACACTTCCTCGATATGATGGGGTGTTTTAGAAGAATAATTGAACTTAATTGTTCTTTAGTGAAGAAAATCATCCTTAAACCAAACCAACAACCTAGACGTCATAGGAAATGACTAGCAATAGGATTAGGATTCTGGAAGACAAACAAAACACTTTCCCTGAGCTTTACCTAGGTATTTCTTGCAAAAATATGTTTAATGCTCTAAGATGTGTTTTAAGTGTAGCTTGGGATGACGGGAAGACCCTCCAGGTACGCTTTTACTTTGTTACAATTTACCTACATGTTCTGCATTTTAATTTTCTTGCATGGTAAAACAACTGTTGCATGAAAACCAAAACCTATAGGATAGCCACAAAACTGAAACCAAAACTAAATTAAAAGTCATCACAAGATAAAATTCACCGCCACAACATTCCAAAATATAAAACAACTCAAAATTTAATCACAAACAAAACAACAAAACTGTAATTACAACTAAATTAAAGTATCTAATTAGACGATCGGGAATACCTCGGATGATGTAACCTACGTGTTGCTAACGGGATTTCCCACGGTCTAAATGAAAGTGTGGAACTCATTCTGTTGAGTTTAGCAAATTCATCTGGACTAAGTGAATCCGATAAAAATAACGATGCCAGAATGATAGAACCGTGGGATCTTAACCGGTGTTGTTATAATCAACTTTAAGATTTGTTTTAATTAAAACATTAAAAACACTTAGATTTTAAGATTTTCTCTAAGCCAAGACACTTTTCTCATCCCCTGATTTTCACCTTCTAAAACTAAACCTCTACAACAACAAGGAGCTTGGAGCATGGTGGGCAGCACGGCCATTGTCATCAGCAAAACTTGAATCTACTTCAGCAAAACCTTTCATAGTTTTAAACAACAAAGCCATAGGATTTCGAGGTAGTTTGCTTAGTGCAACATAAATCCTCAACTTTTCGTTAGGCATATGTATAATCATGTTATGCAAATTAAGCCCTAACCGGTCTTAGGACTTCGAGGTAGTCATTTGATACGACATAAACCCTCACATCTTCGATGCTATTTGTGTGATTATGTCATACAAACATAAGTCCTAACTAATTAAAATTGGCAGGATTGCAACATTAAATAATTTTCTTAAACTCGAAGCCAAATAATAGGATAGTTTGGGAAGTTGCCAAAATTCTTCTTGGATCCTCAACTTCTCCTACTTCTCTTCCCTTCAATTCCCAAAATAAATTGTCCTAAATTTGATCCATTCCTTATTGAAATTCCAAAATTCAATCCTTTGAAAACCTTAAATTTTGAAATTCTTGAGAGAAAAACCACTGATCATTATCGAGAGTTTTCTTAAAGGATTCTTGTCATTTAAGATGTAATTAACTATACGGCTTGCCCTTATACGGAACTTTAAGAACCTGTGTAATATAAACCCCCGCTTAATTCATTTATATTAAGCAGGGGAACTTGTCGGCTTATAAAGTTGGTTCGCAGACCAAATGGATGTCAGAATTCTTCTAGTTTATTTAACCGAGCCCCATCATAAAGCAGTGTGTCTATTCTTCGGGATAAATATATGGTTTGTGGTGCGGTGCTTGTTTATATAAACTATTTGGGATGTGAGATCGGTTTGATTTCATATCTTAAAATTTTTAAACTTAAAATTATTTTCAAAATCAAATGCTACTTTCTAAATTATATATATATTTAAATTAAATTTAAAATTTAAAATTCGCCGACAATTTCTGTAGGCGACCCCCTTTTCAAAATAAAACACATAACCGAAAAATAAGCCGTACACACCTCTTCAAAAGTGTCCAGATTCAATGTATCTTGGCTCTTTTTAACTGTGTCGCCGTCAGCGGCTCGATCTCGCCGTCGGCGGGCTTCGTAAGATGGGCTAACTGCGCTGATCTCCCTGTCGGCGGGCTCGACACCGGGTTCTTTATAAAATATTCAAAATCTCTCGGGAAAATCTCACCGTCGATGGCTTAAATCTCGCCGTCGGAGGGACAGTTCATTTTTCATCATATTGAGTCCTTTTTGTTCCAAATCCGCTTCTTTTGTGCTTTTTTGCTTTCAGTACTTATAAATCTTCATTCCTGCAATAAAATAAAGAAAATACCTTTCTTTAATATGTAATTTCATATAAAATTGGTATAAATTTCTCAATATATTTTCTGTGGTCACAAAGCAAACAAAACACACTAAACAAACATAAAGCAAAGCACACTGATAAATATGGGTTGCCTCCCACATAGCGCTTGTTTTAACGTCTTCACTCGACATACCTGTACTCATTCCGAGTGACCCAAGATCAAATTATCATCAAATTTAGATTCATTGACTGAAAAATATGGTTTAAGTCTATGTCCGTTAACTTTAAATATTTTTCCAGCCTTAGGATCTTGAATATCTACAGCTCCATAAGAATAAACTTTTATCACAATAAATGGACCCATCCACTTGGACTTAAGTTTTCAAGAAAATATTCTCAATCTAGCATTATATAGCAAAACTTGTTGTCCTGGTACAAGATTTTTGGTAAGAATCTTCCGGTCATGCCATAACTTCATCTTTTCCTTATAAATCTTAGCATTTTCATAAGATTCCTTCCTTATTTCTTCAAGCTCATTCAATTGCAATAATCTTTTTTTAGCAGCATCTTTCGAATTATAATTAAACTCTTTAACAACTTAATATACTTTATGCTCAAGTTCAAAAGGTAAATGACAAGCTTTTCCAAAAAACAGCCTATATGGGGACATTCCTATAGATGTTCTGTAAGTAGTCCTATAGGCCGACAAAGCATAATCCAGTTTGATTGACCAATCCTTTCTATTTGGATTAACAATTTTTTCCAATATTCTTTTAATTTCATGATTGGATAATTCAACCAAATCACTTGTCTGCGGATGATAAGCAGTAGTAATGCGATGATTAATATGATATTTCTTTGCTAACTTCCCAATAATTGCATTTCTAAAATGGCTTCCCCCATCAGTTATGATTACTATTGGTATTCCAAATCTGAAAAATATATTCTTTTCTAAAAACTTTGCAACACTTTGAGCATTACATCGAGGTAAAGCAATAGCTTCAATCCATTTGGAAACATAGTCTACTGCTATCAAAATATAAACATTTCCGAAAGATGGTGTAAATTGTCCCATAAAATCTAGTCCCCAAACATCAAATATTTCAACTTCCAACATATAATTGAGGGGCATCTCATTTCTTCTAGAAATATTGCCTACACGCTGACATCTATCACAATTTTCAATATAAAAATTCACATCCTTAAAAATTGTAGGCCAATAAAATCCTGATTGTAATATTTTATATGCAGTTTTATCACTTCCAAAATGTCCCCCATAATCAGCATCATGACATTTTTGAATAATTTCTTAAGTCTCTTCCAAAGGTACACATCTTCGAATTAAAAGATCCATTCCTTGTTTATATAAAAATGGGTCATCTCAAAAATAAGTCTTAGCATTAGACAAAAAATTCTTCTTTTCATGGTATGTCAAACCATAGGGTATAATATTACTAACAATAAAGTTTACCATGTCTGTATATCACGAAACACGTAATTCTTTAACAATGAACAGTTTTTCATCAGGAAAATGTTCATTAATTTCTTCAATATCACAGAGAGATTTTTCAATTTCAAGCTTGGACAAATGATCAGTAATTTGATTATCAGAATCCTTCCTATCTACTATCTCAAAATCAAATTCTTGCAAAAGAAGAATCCATCTTATCGAGCCTCGCTTTGCATCATTTTTCTTCATTAAGTATTTAATAGCAGAACGATCAGTATGCGCCACACATTTAGTTCCAATTAAATATGATCGAAATTTATCAAAGGCAAATACTATAGCTAATAACTCTTTCTCAGTAGTGGTATAATTAATTTGAGCTTCATTAAGAGTTTTACTAGCATAATAAATTACTTTGAAAATTGTATCATATTTCTGACCTAAAATAGCACCAATAGCATAATCACTAGCATCACACATTAATTCAAAAGGTTTTTCCCAATCTGGTGAAATTTTACAGGCGCAGTGATTAATTTTTCTTTTAATATTTCAAAGGCTTTGAGGCAATCATCATCAAAATTAAAAATTGCATCCTTTTCCAGTAAATGTCATAAAGGTTTTGTAATCTTTGAAAAGTCTTTGATGTAACGCCTGTAGAATCCAACATGTCCTAAAAAACTTCTAATTCCCCTTACATTGGTTGGGCAAGGTAAATTAGATATAACTTAAATTTTTGCAGGATCTACCTCCAAACCTTTTTTTGAAATCCGATGTCTCAAAGCAACCTGCTACCATAAATTGGCAATTTTCCTAATTAAGGACCAAATTAGTTTCTTCACAGCGTTTTAGAACTTTAGATAGATGTTCTAAACATGATTCAAACAAAATTCCAAACACTGAAAAGTCATCAATAAAAACTTCAATCCCTTTTTCAATTAAATCACAAAAAATAGCCATCATACATCTCTGAAATGTAGCAGGGGCATTACAAAAACCAAAGAGCATTCTTATAAAAGCAAACGTACCATAAGGACTGGTAAATGTAGTTTTCTCTTGATCCTCAGGAGTAATTTGAATTTGGTGGTAACCAGTATATCTATCCAGAAAACAAAAGTATTTATGCCCAGCCAGTCTATCCAACATTTGATCTAGAAAAGGGAGTGGAAAATGATCTTTTCTTGTGGTAAGGTTTAATTTTCTATAATCAATGCATATTCACCACCCTGTAACTTGTCTTATTGGTATCATTTAATTTTTCTCATTAACAGTTACAGTTACTCCTCCTTTCTTAGGAACACAGTGAATAAGACTAACCCATGCACTATCTGAAATAGGGTAGATAATTCCAGCATCCAAGAATTTTAAAATTTCTTTCTTAACATCGTCTTTCATGATAGGATTTAATCTCCTTTGGGGATCAGCCCACGGTTTGCAATTATCTTCCATAAGAATTCTGTGCATACAAATTGAAGGACTGATTCCTTTAATATCAGCAATTATCCATCCAAAGTCTTTCTTGTGCTTCTTCAAAATTTCAAGTAAACTCTCTTCTTCTTTTTCAGTTAATTGAGAGGACATTATAACAGGCAAGGTTGAGGATTTTCCTAGAAAAACATACTTCAAATGATCAAGAAGCACTTTTAACTCAAGTTCAGGAGCTTTTTCAATTGGTGGACTATAAGATTTATCTTTCTCAGTCATATCCAACAACTCAAAACTTTCACGAACAAACTTTAAATCTTCCTCTTGAAATCTTCAGAATCAAGTAACTCCTCTTCTTGTTTATATTCCAATTCTTCTCTTTCAGCTTTCTCTTCATAAGTTGATTTGAAATGACATTCACTTAAATATTCAATAACATCCATCCTATAACACTCATCTTCTTTACCTCTAGTAGGATATATCATCGATTTTGAAATATTAAATGTAATAGTCTGATCATTAACCCTCATTGTTAATTCCCCATTTTGCACATCTATCATGGCTCTGCCTGTAGCTAGAAAAGGTCTCCCCAAAATTATGGGTATCCCTTTATCTTCCTCCATATCTAACACAATGAAATCCACAGGAAAAATAAATTGATCCACTTTTACCAAAACATCTTCTATAACTCCTTTAGGATATGTGATTGAACGATTGCTAATTGTAGAGTTACAATAGTTGGGGTTATTTCTCCTAGTCCCAGTCTTTTGAATATTGATAGAGACATAAGGTTAATGCTTGCACCCAAATCACATAAAGCTTTTCCACAGAATCTTTCTCCGATTGCACATGGAATTGTGAAACTACCAGGATCTTTAAGTTTTTTAGGAAGCTTTTTCTGAATTATCGCACTGTACTCCTCACTAAGTGCAACAGTCTCATTTTCTTCAAACTTCCTCTTTTTATTAAGAATATCCTTCATAAATTTCACATAGCTTGGCATTTGTTCTAGGGTTTCAGCAAATGGAATATTAATGGTAAGCTTCTTTAATATCTACAAGAATTTTGAAAATTGCTTATCCAATTTTTGTTGACGAAGTCTCCGAGGAAATGGAGGTGGCGGTTTTTCTAAATCAACCTTAGGTGGAGAAATAGGTCTTTCCAAACCTTTTGGAGCATCCTCTTTAGGTCTTTCAATCTCTTCTTTCTCTACTTCAGTTTCTTTTTTAACTCTAACTTCCAATTCTTTTCCACTTCTCAGTTGAATTGCTTTTTCTTGTTCTTTATTCTTTTCTCTTGGATTCACTTCAATATTGCTTGGAAGCATTCCTTGGGATCTATAACTTAAGGCATTTGCAATTTGTCCCAACTGAATTTCAATATTTCTGATGGTTGCTCCTTAAATTTGTAATTGATTTCCCATATGTGATACTACTTCTTCCATAGACAACTTCTTCTCCTTATTTTGTAAAGCATTATTATAACCTAAAGGATAAGTTAATCTATTATTATTACCTTGGTTGTTCCAATTCCCCAATGGGTTTACTTGGTGGTTCCCCCATTGTTGATTAACACCACCCTGATTGTTGTTATTCTAGTTAAAATTTGGATGATTCTTTCAACCTGGGTTATAATAATTGGAATATGGATTGTTAGGTTTGATTATAGCATTCATAGTTTATGGTGAAGAATAAGAATCAACCATTTGGCCTAATGAATTTTCTTCAATCATGAGATTTGGCTGAGAAAAATTCATCCCAAATTGGTCTATCTTCCTTGATACAACAGCAACTTGATTTGCTAACATTGTAAAAGCATCGATTTCATAAACACTGGCTAACTTTTTAGGACTTAACCTTTCAGAAGGCCATTGAAAATTATTAGTAGCCATTTCTTCAATTAAATCATAAGCATCAGAAAATGGTTTAGACATTAATGATCACCAGCAGCAGCATCGATGATTGATCTAAGAGATCCAACTAATCCATTATAAAAAGTTTGAATTATTAACCAATCTCGTAATGCATGATGTGGACATTTCCTGAGGAGATCTTTAAATCTTTCCCATGCTTCATATATTGATTCCCCTTCAAACTGACAAAAAGATGTTATATCATTTCTCAACTTAGCAGTCTTAGATGGTGGAAAATATTTAGCAAGGAAATTTTGTGACAGTTCACCCCAAGTTCTAATTGATCAGGGTTGTAAGGAGTGTAACCATATTTTAGCTTTATACCTTAGTGAGAAAGGAAAAAATCTAAGTCTAATAGCATCATCCGAAACACCATCATATTTAAAAGTAGCACATAACTCCAGAAAATTAGCAAGATGCAAATTAGGATCTTCAGTTGTTGCTCCCCAAACTGATTATTAGACACAATTTGGATAATAGCAGGTTTAAGCTCAAAAGAATTAGCAGCTACATCAGGGTTTTGAATACTACCACGAAATTCATCTACTGTGGGTGTCGGCATATTTTGGGTTATGTGTATTGCAAAGGGGTCACCTACAGAAATTGTCGGCGAATTTTCATATTTTAAATTTAATTTAAATATATATATATATATAGTTTAGAAAGTAGTATTTGATTTTGAGATATAAAATCAAACTGATCTCACATCCCGAATAGTTTATATAAACGAGCACCGCATCACAAACCGTGTATCTATCCCGAAGAATGGACACACTCGCTTGATGATGGGGCTCGATTAAATAAACTAAAAGATTTGTGACATCCGTTTGGTCCGCGAACCAATTTTATAAGTCGAATAAGTTCCCCTGCTTAATATAAAGGAATTAAGCAGGGTTTATATTACCTGGGTTCTTAAAGTTCCCTATAAGGGCAAGCCCCTATAGTTATATACATCTTAAATAACGGGAATCATTTAAGAAAACTCTCGATAACGATCAGTGGTTTTGCTCTCAAGAATTTCAAAGTTTAAGGTTTTCAAAGGATTTGAGTTTTGGAGATTTCAATAGGGAATGACTCAAATTTGGAACAATTTATTTTGGAGTCCAATGGAAGAGAGGTAGGAGAAGCTGGAGATCCAAGAGGAATCTTGGCAACTTCCCGACTATCCTATCATTTGGCTTCAATTTAGGAAGAAATATTTAGTATTTCGATCTTGTCAATTTTAATTTTTTAAGACTTATATTCGTATGACATGATCATACAAACAGCCTCGAAGATGTGAGGGTTTATGTCGTACCGAACGACTACCTCGGAGTCCTAAGACCGGTTAGGGCTTAATTTACATAACATGATTATGCAAATGCCTAACGAAAAGTTGAGGATTTATGTTGCACTAGTGCAAACCACCTCGAAGTCCTATGGCTTGGTTATTTAATTCTAAGAAAGTTTTGTTGAAGTAGATCCGAGTTTTGCTGATGACGATGGCCGAGCTGCCCACCATGCTCCGAGCTCCTTGTTGTTGCAGAGGTTTAGTTTTAGAAGTCATAAATCAGGAGATGAGAGAAGTGTTTTGGTTTAGAAAGAATCTTAAAATCCAAGTGTTTTTAATATTTTAATTAAAACAAATCTTAAAGTTGTTTAAACAGAACCGATTAAGATCCCACGGTTCCGTCATCCCGACACCGTTATTTTCATCAAATTCACTTAGTCTAGATGAATTTGCTAAACTAAACTGAATGAGTTCCACACTTTCATTTAGACAATGGGAAATCCCGTTAGCAACACGTGGGTTACATCATCTGAGGTATTCCCGATCATTCAACGAGATGTTTTAATTTAGTTGCAATTGTAGTTTTATTGTTCTGTTGTGATTAAATTTTGAGTTGTTTTATATTTTGAAATGTTGTGGCGGTAATTTTTATCTTGTATTGACTTTTAATTTAGTTTTGGTTTCAGTTTAGGGACTATCCTAAAGGTTTTGGTTTTATCATGCAAGAAAAGTAAAGTGCATTGCAATAAAATAAATTGCAATAAAATAAAAGCATACCTGGAGGGTCTTCCCGTCATCCCAAGCTGCACTTAAAACACATGTTAAGGCATTTAAATATTTCAACAAGTACCTAGGTAAAGCTAAGGGAAAGATTTTGGTTGTCTACCAAAGTCCTAATCCTATAGCTAATCATCTCCTATGACGTATAGGTTCTTGTGTTTTGGTTTAATGATGGTTTTCTTCACCAAAGAACACTTAAGTTCAATTGTTCTTATAAACATCCCATCATATTGAGGAAGTGCTTAAGACGAGTCTTAAACATCTTTTCAATACCTTTAGGATTTTTTTAAGTCCAAGATAATTTAATTATACAAGTGAATTAATCATCCATGAGTTTAAGTTTTGTTCTCTTGCTCAGTGAACTAGGACATTTGAATATCCTATAAGTAACACTTCACTTGATACCTCATTTAAGAGTTATAATAATAAGAGCTTTAAAAGGGCAAATCAACTTATTAAGTATTTTAATGATTTAAACTTAATGATTTAATTTTAATTTTTACTTAATTATAAAAAATTAGTTTAAGTTTGGAATAGTGTTCAAGTTATTTTAGATTTAATTCTTAATGATTTCATTTAGGTTTGTTGTTAAATGATTTTAATTTAATTTAATTCAATTTAATTTTAATTCAATTTAATTTAATTTTGATTTAATTTGATTTGATTTAATTTAATTTAATTTAATTTTAATTTAATTTCAATTTAATTTTTAATTTAATTTAATTTTAATTTTAGTTTTAATTTAATTTTAATTTTAATTTAATTTTAATTTTAATTTTAATTTAATTTTAATTTAATTTTAGTTTAATTTTAATTTAGATTATTATTTTAATTAATTAATTTTTTTTTATTTATTAAGAATTAAGTATTATTGAAGTGGTTTATTTAGGGACTTTTAAATTAAAGAATAAATATCCTCTTAATAATATCCCTACTTTAATAATTCCAATTTCCATCATCTTCCCAAAATTTTAATTAATTAATTAATTAAAGTTTATTTTAATTATTTTTGTTTTAAATGGTTAGTAGGTTTCTACCCTCAATCATTTAGGTTTCAATCATCCAAAATCAGTTTAAAATCAAATATTTTACCCTCCCCTTTTTAATTAATCTTAAAATTTTAATTAAAGGTTGAAGTTTTTAATTACCATTTCGCCCTTCAAGCTTAATAATTCTATAACTCACTAAATTAAGCTCAAATGAACTTGAAATTTTTGTGTAACCTCACTTACATGTCAATTAAGACTTTAGAGGAAAAAATGTGATTTTTATGTTTTTAATTTATTTATGTAATTATTTTTTAATGAAAAATAGGGGTTTTCAAGGAAAATTCAATAACATGACCAAGGAAATGTTTCTGTCCTTAAGAAAATTATGGGATGTTCCTAATGACCAGAGGACCATTTGAACCAATTTTGATGATTTTTTGAATTATGTTTTATTTATTAAAATTATTTTGATTTTTGGAGTATTAATTGATTTAAAAATAAAATTAAAGTTGAAAGATGGATTTTATATTTTTCTTAAATCTCTCTGACCTCAAGGAATTCAGAGAAAATTTTGTATTTTTTTTATTTTTCTTTGATTTATTAAAATTATTTTAGTGAAAAGGTTGGAAAATACATTTTTTTATATTAAAAATTACATTAAGCCTTTAAAATTCAATATCTTATCCTAGGGACTTAAGAAAAATATTTGGTTTGTTCCTAAGTGATTAGAATTCATAATGTGACATTTTGGTGATTTTTAATATTTTTATGATTTTTATTATTTTTTAATTATTAAAAATATTAAAATAATGATAAAAATCAACTTTTTTAGAAAATTACAATTTTAATTTTCCTAAGTTCCTTTGATATCAGAGAAGCTCCAAAACCATTTTTGTGAATTTTTGAAAAGTATTTTGTGAGTTATGAATTTTTAAAGTTTAATTTTACTCATGGGGCTTAATCAACCCATTTGGTGGATCAAATCAAGTCCAATTAGTTTCAAATTTTTATGTGAGACTCTCCTGACCCTAAAGGACAGTGAAGAATTATTTCCAAGTCAATTTGATGTATATTTAACCTTAATTAACTATAGTTCAATTTTGGGTGTTTAGACCAATTAGGGTTATTCTAAGTGAATTAACTCAAAAATTATTTTTCCTAGGTTCCTCTGGTCATAAGAAACATCACCAAATTTTTCTAGAATTTATTTCTCAACATGCTAATTATTGGAATTAAAATACTCAAAACAGTAACATGCAATTGAAAAATCAATAACTTCTCATAGGGATGGCCTCTGACCTTGGAAAATTCAGGGAATGTTCCTAAGTTCAGAGGCTTTAAAAGCCCTATGGTCTCATGCCATGGTGAATTTCCTATATGCATGGAGAATTGAAATAGTGCAGAGAGTAAATAAATTATTAAAACTAAAATACTTAATGAAATGACCTGATTTCTTTTCCACATTATTCTCCTCTATTCACTGAGCAAGAGGGTATTTTTATTTTATTTTTAGGATTTTTCTACACAAAGTTATGAATTTTTGAAGTTCTGGATATTTAATAAATAAGAAAATACCCTAATTTCCTACTTAACCACGCTGCGCTGCGTCAACCTTAGCGGATCCGAAAGGCCACGCGGAGTCTCCTGGTTCGGAGCTGCCATCTGAGTCAGCTGCCACGGGGCCCGCAGTTCACGTACCATCTCCTGGTCCGACACCATCTGAGCCGTCTGCTCGATACACGCGTGATCCAATGACTCCTAATCATCGTCTATGACTGGTGTGAGCCCGTGACCGTCCACACTAAAACCCTAAGATCTCACTCAATACTTAACGAATTTTT